>JAECUM010014058.1:0-27500 GCA_016617855.1 Megalonaias nervosa | reverse complement strand
GTTCCATCTGGGTGATCACGTGGGCCACCATGTGATCTAAAATTGAGGGTTTAATACTCATTCTCAGTGTTTTTCAGTCAATCGTAAAATATGCCTTCAGGCCGAAAGGTATTCCTGTTGTTGTCATTTGAATTGCGTTTTTTATTTAAAATAATTTATTCACCATGGAAAATGCTCTTCTTTATAAAAATTCTTGGACAAAGACATTTAGTGGAAATTTATTCTGGAATTCTAAATTGGACATTATAAATTGTGATTCAATGAGGAACTGTTGCTATCAGTGCAACTACCTCATCTGACATCATCGCCTTCCATATTGGAACTTCATCGAGATTCGAACCTGGATTCAATTAGAACTTTTTAGTGATAGGACTTATATTTTTTTGAGTTCTAGGATTAATTTTTGGATTATATTCACAGACCGTAAGTCCTATTTCATATTTTTACCTTGTTTTCTAGGGAAATAAATTATTTTGTTAAATTTACAAAGCTTGTTGACTTCACTTTTTTCTTTTGTTACTTTTGTACGAGCCTACAAGTAACAAACCCCAATACTCAGGGGGATAGACTGACGTTTTTAAAACTCTAAAGTATGTTAAACAAAGGAATAAGAACTCAATCTGTTGATACTGGAACTTTTATATGTTCCTTCTTGTCAGCGAAACCCATCTTATTTACTAATTCCCTTCAAACAATAAAATTCAGTTCTTTGTATTTAAAATTTCTCTGTATGATATATATATATATATATATATATATATATATATATATATATATATATATATATATATATATATATATTACTTATTACTTACTATCTGAAAGTTGTTTTCCTCCCCCGATCTGACAATCATGAGAGCCGTTTTTGCAAACACATCGGCAGTTTTCATCAACGTAGCCACGTGAACACTGAATGCTTGGATCACACTTTACTGAAAGAAAAGAGGTACTCAAATTATTTTTAATTACTTGCACTTACTTACATTCACGCATTTTAATCTTTAAAGGCTAGCACCACATCACAAAAATATAGGGAAAGGTTTATGGATCAAAGTATTTTGTTTTCTAGTGACAAACCTATTTTGCCTTCAATCTATTTCGAGCATCTAACTTACAACCTGGACGGTATACCCTTACATTTCACATGTTTGAAAAAAAGTCGTTAAATTTACATGTAAAGGATATACCAATGTTTCTAAGGTAAATCTATAATGTGATCATTGTATTTTTAAAAATATCAACAAAGAGTCATCAGTTGACAAAGGTTGAACACAGTCAGTTGCATTATGTTCCAAATTCTAGAATCAGAAAATTAAATACTTACCGGGGCATTTGTACATTTTGTTTACGATTTCTACATCTGTGAATGACAGCTCTTTCATATACACTTCTCCTATGCTAGCCTCTTTCCCTGGGTTCTTGACACGCATTGTTTTCAACACTCCATCCTTGGAGAACGCCTGAATGGATTAACATAATGCAAATACATTCTACTGGTCTGTGTTCTGACTCAGACAAAAGCTTTATGACCCATATTAGAATCATTTGTTCACCATTTTCCTTTCATTCTTTATAAATCGATAAAACATGTTGGGCCCATAAGTCTACTATCATATTTCTGTCAAGCTGACAGTTATGCGTGGCGTAATCTTTGTTAGAAGAACCAAGGCTGATGACAAAAATACGTTCCTAGCTAGATCACCAACAAAAGACGGACCCGAAACAGGCAGATGGTTACATTATTTAAAACTAGAAGTGGTTGTGTTCCGAATTTTAATGCTAAATGGGATAATCAGACGTCTCAGAGTGTAACGTTGCCCCTCTTAGAAAGAAGGGGTGGTTAATTAGATTTGGCTGTCGTTATCTAGAGGATGACCTCCCTCGATTTTATTGCCCAATGTGAGTGGATAGATAGAACATCAACTGAGAACAGTGCAAGGATATTGAAAAGAAATAATACAATACGAGCCCCTTAGACAAGAAATTAACAATTTGATTGATAAAGACAAAAAAAAAAATAAAAAAATAAAAAATAAAAAAATAAAATAATAGTGTCAGCTTCAATTCAAACAATTTCACGTTAACATAATTTAATAGCAGTGTTCTGTTTTCGATTTATTTCATCTTGATGACTAGTGGTGAAAGAGCACAATGTCCACGCCTGATCTGCATCACCTAGCGTCGCTTCCTGTCTTGTCTCCCTGTATCCCACGTCTTTACACCTCCACGTGTATACTTTGTTCTTCCTCCAATCTTTCTATTCTGAACGCTTCGTTCCTTTTCTGACTTCCTTGTTCGGAATTTTCACGTCCCTTCCAAAGAGAGCTGTTTCCTTCGCTGTTCTTTTCAGAAATTGTGCATCCTAGCACTAAAGCCTGTCTTTTCTTGCAAGACAGCCACCTGGTCGCCTTTATTTGTTTTAACGGGGAAAGCACTATTCTTTAAGTTTTCCCCGGAGTCTGATCGAGCCTAGTCCTCTCGCAGAAAAAAAAATCTCGAACTAAAGAAATTTTTACAAAGGTCGTAACTTTTAAATTCACATTACTTCCAATGTGTAAGCCTTAATTTAAACTGACCAATCGTAATCAGCGGTTCCTAAATTTTCCACAAGATAATCATTTCTTTCGTCAGATTTTGACACCCTAGAATCTGAGAAATACGATGCATATCAACTTCCCTTTGAAAATGACTATTTGACATGAGATTCGTTTTAAGGGGTTATCGTCGGTAGCTTGATATTTACATTTCCAGGACAGCGTAGCGAAGCCCAGGTCAATTCTCAATGAACCGTAGTTGCTGGACTTTCAAGTTTAACAGCTGACATGAAAAAATGTCGAAGTGACCCTTCACAAAGACTTTTCTGGCTTGACAATAACAACATTTTGATGCACAATTTATTCAAATTTAAGGTCCAATACTTATTCAAAATTCGACACATTACACAGAGACAAAAATGTAACATGTGTATATGTATGGAACCTTGACGTATCTATGATCATTGTAGACGTAGAGGTCATATGTCAATTCTAGATGCACTAGATCAGACCAAACGAAGTTTTGTACAAATTGGGTTACCTTTCTTTAAATATTCCAATGTATTTGTCAAGCACTTTGATATTCTACCAAATCTCCTTTCTTTAAATATTTCAATGTATTTGTCAAGCACCTTGATATGCTACCCGATCTCCTTTCTTTAAATATTCCAATGTATTTGTCAAGCACCTTGATATGCTACCAAAATCTTCTTTCTTTAAATATTCCAATGTATTTGCCAAGCACCTCGATATGCTATCAAATCTCCTTTCTTTAAATATTCCAATGTATTTGTCAAGTACCTTGATTTGCTACTAAATCTCCTTTCTTTAAATATTCCAATGTATTTGTCAAGCACCTCGATATGCTACCAAATCTCCTTTCTTTAAATATTCCAATGTATTTGTCAAGCACCTCGATATGCTACCAAATCTCCTTTCTTTAAATCTGTAGTAAGCTGGTTGGTCTGTGTGTGTGTGTGTGTGTGTGTGTGTGTGTGTGTGTGTGTGTGTGTGTGTGTGTTTCTATGCATGTGCATGTATCTATTTCCACACATATATACATTATACAAAAATGCAAGATCAAGGAGAGTTGGTTGAGAATAGTATCAAAATGACCACTTACGGTGACACCATAATGCATTACAGAAGAATACTCGTAGGGGACATTCATCTGGTTAACGGCCTGTGATGTGTACTTGGTGAACTGGTCCAACAGACCGGGTTCCACGTTCTTCGTAAGGATCTCAACATAATCGTCCCTGTTCGGCAGCTGGTGTTCGTGCACAAGACCAATCGCATGCCCAATCTCGTGTAAGTACAATCCTGTCTGTATATTAAAGATATAAACTAAACATTATCATGATGCTCTCTTTCTTTAAGCTGTCTCTCCAATCTGTATAGACTTACAATTCGTTTCATAATGGATTTTTGACGTTATGTTAGAATTCATTTCAAGCAGTTTTATATAATAATCGACTCCTGCATTCCTCACCTTTCATGTATGTCTGTTGATATTAAAATTACACAATGGTGTATCAGAGATAGCATACTCAGGACTGCCATTTTGGAACTTTTTAGTTCAATGCAAATTTCGCTCTCGTGATTTTTTTAACTGAGTCCACTTCAAGGGCCCATGGTCCTACATCCTGAAACCCATACTGACAAATCTGCAGTGTAAACTATCTGGACATCTAACTTGTCAGATTGGGACCATCCTGCAGCAGCAAACAAATTAACGTGAACAAGGTATTGCTCTCCAGTGTGTGTGAGTTTATATGTCTGTTAAAAACCTAATAACCGGTACTTACATATCTACACCCGGCTGAGGATAAGGAAATCACCTGCTCTCCACCCATCATTCCCAACTGTGAGTAGCACCTGGAAAGAATAGGAAAAGAGTATTGGGTAGCTGTATTTTCCTGGAAGACAGAAATATACTGGATATTGCAAACACCTCAAAATGTACTGTACATTACAAACACTCAAAATGTACTGAACATTGCAAACTATTATTTTATATTAGCAGTTGAAGGGCTGTTGGTTTTGTTCTTTCTATGAATTACTTCTATACCTAGAATTGACCAATTCTCGTTGTTTCAAAACCTGTTAACGAAAGTAATTCTTATACTTTAATTATGATTATTTTGAAATTATGAATAATCATCCTTTTGCGCATGTAATTTTTTTGCTTGCGCCATATGAATAGGTAGAATATATAGCATTCATAAGTCCAACCGTCTCATTCTGCCGAGTAACGTCATATCCGTCACAAAGTTCGTTTCTGCTCAGTAATGTTTGAAGCTCTTAATGGACTGAAAGAAGACTTGATGTGGTGCTTATTGTTAACAAGACTTAGGTGATGCTAGAGTTATGGCCCCTTTCTGACTTTGAATGTTGCCCTTAAATGGCGTTTCCTCTCAACAGCTACGAATTGAAATCACATTTAGTATTTCATTTAAAAAGGACCTCGGACAAATTCTATTTCACTGTTTTCATAAAAAAACAGATTACGGAGATTTGCTCACGTGTTGACTTAGAACATTGCCCTTCGTTTTTTTTATATTGCCCAATAACGTTTCGAGGACTTCATGGGCTAAAATTAATTTTTGCATGAGGCTTTACATTTAAAAAATCTAAGTCAAGTTCGACTTTCTCTGTTTTCTGTTTTCTGGCAGTCTTTAAAGGAGTCATGGCCCTTGCTTCACTTAGTACCTAACTTTTTCATTTTGGCTCAATAAACATTTGAAGGTCCTCAAGAATTCAAATCACATTTGGCATGAGGCATTATATTTTCTAAAACACCAACTTTCGTCAGGTTTGAGTTTATTCTTTTCGGGCAAATAATTTACAGGTTTCAGGTTTTCACTTCCGATAGAAGCATGTCTGCATTCCCTTTTATGGCGACATCACACACACACACACACACACACACACACACACACACACAGTATCTACCACGCAAACATGATACTGATATTCCAACATTAGGGAGAGAAAAGAAATATGTCATATATTTTCCTTTCCTCGAGAAGTGATAGAGTCATAAGTATCAGATTTTCATTTTACATGCGTATATTTCGTCCTCAGGTAACTGTGCCTGGTTTCCAAGAAAATAGATAATAATGACTCCCCCCCCCCCCGTCCAATTCAGTTTTCATTCATCGCGATGGATGCGAAGCTACTGACGACTGATGAATACTTCTTGAGGAATTTGGACTCACCATCTCAAGGCTTTAACATCCAAATGGTAATCTTTAATGTCCTTACGTATGAAATGTAATAAAAGGAGAGTTGATTTGAAAGTATTTCATCCATACTAAAAGAACGGCTTTAAAACACACACACACACACACACACACACACACACACACACATATATATATATATATATATATATATATATATATAGAGAGAGAGAGAGAGAGAGAGAGAGAGAGAGAGAGAGAGAGAGAGAGAGAGAGAATAAAATGCACAATGGAGTGGTTAATTATAGCCTCTAACTATCAAGGACCGGTCTAGATCAATCGATTTTAAAGAGAAAAATAAAGTAAGAAATGTCTGAACTCCCAAAACTCTGCTAATAAGAATATATGCTTGTGATCCACAGTAAATCGAATGAGTTTAATAGCACATGCTCAAATATTCGTTCGTATTAGACAGAAATTCCGAGTTGCCAGATTCAAACTGGAGAGATTTCATCGTATTTTCATCGTCATAGTCTTACCCTTTAGCGTCACGGAAAACGATAACATTGGTGTCAGAAGGCGTGGCCTCCTTAAATCGGAGACAGGTGTAACGCTCCCATTCCGTCATTGCCTGCCGGACCATGTACTGGTCTCTCTGACCTATGCAACATCAAATGTATACAGTGTACAAATGTGTATGCGTCCCTTTGCTATTGAAATGGTATGTAGAGGATCTTGTATGGATGTTAAATTAATATGAAATTCTATGACATGAGTGTAAAAAAAAAAAAAAAAAACTTTTAAAAAGACTTTCAGTCAGTGGCAAAATTTGTTACACAACTGTGAAATTTTTGTTTTGTTTACAATGAGCATGGGTGTGAAATTCTATTCTTTATATAAACTTGAATACACATTAATTTCTATCTGATATTTATATGTAACGTTTACATGTGTTATTTCTAAACATAATCGGATCCTATGCGCTACACCGTGGCCTTGAGTTGCCTTTTTTTTTTTTTCTACTGTGTGGACCTGAGATGTCTTGTCTCCGTTACTATCTGTTCCGAAAGTTGTCTGATTTCCGTTACTTTACGTGCCTCATCGGTCTTATTTCCGTTACTCTCTCCCCCCTGAGTTGTTTGTTAACGTTAATATGTAGTCCTCGTTCTCTTATATCCTCTACTCTGTGCATCTAAGTTGTAACATTTCCTTTACTCTCGTGTCCTAATTTGACTTATTTCCGTTATTGTGTTGGTCTGAGGAGTTTGTTTTTTTTTTTTAATTTCCATTCAGTGTTTTTATTTGGTCATTATCTATCGATTTTGTAGGAACCGGTAAGGAGTGGCACAAACATTAACGGAAATAAGACAACTTGGGCGAACACGCTTCGATAGTGTTATTGCGTCATAAGCACCCTTCCCTAATCGAAAGAAGACAGACATTGATATATGTTAGAAACAATCTGTACGAAATTGTTTGACACTTACTATTCCCCAAACAATATTTAATCGAATAAAATAGATTAAATATATCATAGCTAATTAGGAAACCTCTCGAGGAATATATTATTTCCTTGAATAGATCTAAAAACCACCGTCCTTCTTTACATCAAGGTTAACTTACTGAAATGTCCCGGGTAGAAACGATATGGAATTTCTCCATTTGTCCAAAGTAACGAAGGAGTGCGAATCGCCTTACGCTTACTTCGAATCAGTGTACTGCTGCAAGAAATTATATATATATATATATATATATATATATATATATATATATATATATATATATATAGAGAGAGAGAGAGAGAGAGAGAGAGAGAGAGAGAGAGAGAGAGAGAGAGAGATGGGTGTAAATAGATTTTCTGACTTAAGCATAACCTATATTTTAGATCACTATTGCTTAAACTTTTTTAAAAACATTACAGAGTATTTATTCAAGTGGTGAGCTCATATAAATAAAGTAGCAGAGTAGATATTTATTTCGTATTTATTCATTTATGCAAAATTCACATTGATCGTCATGCTAGATACATCTCCTTCAACTTAATTCGCCATATTTAGCAGAAAATATTTTCAATACACATCTGGTTTGAATGCCATTGATTATTCTCTTCTGCCAACTTTTAAAGTAAGTTTAACTATTCCGAAAAAGAAGTCAACAAAAAGAAGAAGATGCAGCAGATGAGAATGAGGAGGAAGAAAGATGGTGGCAAGGATATGGTGGAAAACATTGATAATTTCGTTAGTTGTCAGAGAATTGCCTTTCATTAACATTAAACTAGAAAAATGGACTACCCTAGACAGGTAACATTAAACTAGGAAATTGGACTACCCCAGAAGGTAACATTAAACTAGAACAGTGGGGCTACCCCAGATAGGTAACATACCTGTTCGGTTGCGCATGAAGACTGTAGTATTGTTGTTCGGACAATAACATGTCCAGCTCCATAAGAATGCCACCATTTACATTTTTTAAATTGAGGGCACCTAAGAAAAAATTTAAACATGCATTTAAATTATTAACTTCAGTATTGTTGTATTCTTCTTATTTAATTCTCTCTCTCTCTCTCTCTCTCTCTCTCTCTCTCTGATTCAAAATGCGAAATTACGAATCTATTATGAAAATTATTTCAAAAGTTTTATTTTCTTTCTAAAGATCTAGAATTCCCAACGTGCGTTGAATGCTAACATATGCACCACACAAGATTTGCCTATGATGTAAAGGATAGCGGAAAATCTTACTCATTCAAATAAAAGGTAAACCCTAGTAACTAAGACCATCCAGTAGGCTTGAGAAACGTGACCATTTTACCAGATGGTCTTATAAACAAGATCTATTTGATGATGACAGACATATTTGTTTTCATTTAATTTGTCACTGTTTTAAACGATTGATCTTAAAACTTGAATGGTTTTATTAATTATTTAAACAATTTTAATTTCGAAGCAATTAACAAATGACCATCAAGATTGTGATTCAGTGAGGATTTGGCTCAAAGAATTACGTGGACTATCGTAATTTACCTCTGGGTTTGACAACATGCTTATCGCGGTATGCCAGTCAATGCTGATGCCTGAACCGTCGACCAATAAAACTGCTGGCAAGGGTGTGAGGCATCACCCATTTTATAGTAGTACCGGATGATTGTCATGACTTTTTTCATGCAGCTTTGAACAAGTTCTAAAATACTCGCACTAATTCTGATGGGGTAAGTGTCTATATAAAACACTAATTTTATTTATACTATGCTAATATTTACTCGAAGTATTTCTGTTCTGGCGATAGGTCAGTTAAGCAATCCAGATTAGAGATGACCATAGAAAGTAATTAGCATAGTATTTCCTTCCAAGAACTCAACGATTTTTAAAATAGTATGCAACTTTAGTAAAGTGTATATTGTGAATAATACTGAAAATTTAACGACAATTAGGTGACTGATATATCATTTTGAGTTAAGTACATGTCATTGGTCAAGGTGACAGGCTATGAGTTATCCAGGCCGCTTGGTGGTCAAACAACCTTTACATCCCAGATGATATAACTTAATATCTCAAACCGTGCCTGGCTTGTGAGTTGGCAGCGTCATATCGAAATGTTGGAAAACCAACGCTGGACAGACAGTTGTAAGTAAATACGTGGATCGTTGAGATTTGTAACGTTACTAGTATAACGTATAGGTGGAGCGTTGAGATCATCACGTTGCTAGTGCAAGGTACAGATGGAACGTTGAGATTCGTAACGTTAATAGTACAACGCAGAGCATGCCGTGTTTACAGTATACGAGGTTCTTCATACGCCGTTTATACAGTTTCTGAGGTTTCTGACATGTCATTTAGCACAAATCGAAAGGCTCTTATCAGTACAAATGTTACGTTTGAAGAAAAGTCTGATATTTGCATCAAAAGTGTATGAATCAAGTCAATCATATAGTCAAATATAAAACTTATATTAAAGTTTTTTTTTATCTACAATGCAGATCATTTCATGTATTTTCTATTCAGCCTTTTTGTCACAACTTTAAATGCATTCTCGGGAAGCGAACACTAGTTTCGAAATTATTGAATGCAGCCATGTGTAAGAAAGGTTATTATTATTATTATTATTATTATTATTATTATTATTATTATCGCTGTTGACAGTTATCAGGTTGAGAGATTTTGGATACACGTAGTGTTGTAATAGATATGAAGTAAATAAGTACCATTTGACCGGATTGTCATGACATGTTTATCTGAGTTCCACCTCATTTAATCTATTTTACGATTGATTTTGATAAAGTTAGTTAAATAAATATAAAATTAGAATTTGTATGTTTGTTACCCACCTTTGAGGCCTCCCATAGCTTCCATAATGAGTTGATCCATGGTTTTGTTTGTCGGAGGTTCCTGTCCAAACATGTTTGGAGGGGTAATGTTGAACCTCTGTAATTCCTCGGGTATAATCTGCCCATTGCAACAATGCCATAGAACAACCTAATAAGATATCAACAATCAACATCAATGCCATAGAACAACATAATAAGATATCAATCAACCAGCACCAATGCCATACAACAATCTAATAAGATATCAACAGTCAACACCAATGCCATAGAACAACATAATAAGATATCAATCAACCAGCACCAATGCCATACAACAATCTAATAAGATATCAACAGTCAACACCAATGCCATAGAACAACATAATAAGATATCAATCAACCAGCACCCATACAACAACCTAATAAGACATCAGCAGGCAAGACCAATGTCATACAAGAGCCTGATAAGACATCAGCAAGCAACGCCAATGCCATACAACAACCTAACAAGGCAACAGCAATCACCACCAATGCCATACAACAACCAAACAAGACATCAGCAATCAACACCGATGCCATACAACAACCTAACAAGATATCAGCAATCAACACCAATGCCATACAGCAACAGCAATCACCACCAATGCCATACAACAACCAAACAAGACATCAGCAATCAACACCAATGCCATACAACAACCCAACAAGACATCAGCATTCAACACCAATGCCATAGAACAACTTAACAAGACGTCAACAATCAACACCAATGCCATACAACAACCTAACAAGACATCAACAATCAACACCAATGCCATAGAGCAACCATAGATAGCAACCGAATAAGATATTGAATAATCAAAGTACAAGTACAAGTCTGAAGAATCAACGTTTGCTTTAGTTTTCAATGTGTTCATAACTGGCAATAACATGAACTGACTTAAACGTTTATATTTTTAAGTTAAAAGCAGCAAAACTTAAAGTTTTTGTGTTTGAAGGTTATGCTATATGATCTTTTTATCAAGTATTCAATGCAATATTTTTTTATAAATTACTTCACGGACAATGGATTGACAAAGTGCAAGTTTGATACGGTGCAACGGTCTAACACCTATATGATAATTTCTTCTATTAAAATGTAACAATTCAGTTTCCTCTATAATCATGACACAATAAAGTATAAAATAATACTCACATAGAAAGAGAAGATTCTAACACCAAGTAAATGCATGTATGTTATGTAAATGAATATGTGTTAGTCTTCTTTCAATATATAGCTTGTCCTCGTGTTGTCTCTCTTTTTGCTGTAATATCTTTTCTTTGTTGTTATCTGGTGTCTCACTGATTATATATTAGTCCCCCTATAACTCTTTTCTTCGTTTCTGCAGTTTTCTGTTTTCCTTCTCTTGTTGAATTATGCGGTGATGTCAATTCTGAGATGCATGTTCTAGGTGCTCTGTTGCTTTATATACAGAGAAAGATGATATATAATCACAGCAACAATCCCAGTCATATGACGTCACCGGATGCTGAGTTGCTCCCATTCCCCATTCACGAATATCCGTATTACAAAACACATGTTTTGAACCGAATGATTATACTCCTCGAATTCATTCAGAATATAATTGAAATTAATTCAAACGAAACCCTACCTCATGTCATGCAATAGATTTGTAGAAACGACGTACTGTATTACAGATAGGAAACTATTTCTGTTTTCCCAGTTACTCACTTCTTTGGGTCTATCTTATATAGGTGTGCAACGAGCAAAATATCCCAATCAACGCGTAAGTATGTATGAATGTATGTACATATGTATGAGAAGTTAATACATACAATCACACACACACACATACAGATATACATACATACATATACATACATACATACATACATACATACATACATGCATACATGCATACATACAGACATACATATATACATACATTCATGTACATGAATCACATGAGACAGGCATACGTGTAGGTACGGAATGCACGTGGGCATGCATGGATCCATACGTACATGCGTGATCCATCCATCCATATATGCATACATACCTACATACATAATTCCACATTATGAACTGAGAGCAGAGGACAGACAGACAGATACAGAGAGAGAAGAAAGTGCATTTTATAGGAAAGCATTCTTAATGTGCAGAAGTAATTTAGGTATTTTTCGACTAATATATATATATATATATATATATATATATATATCTCTCTCTCTCTCTCTCTCTATATATATATATATATATGTTGTTGTTGTTGAGGGGCTTATCGCCATTTTTCAGCACACGATAGGCTATACATGGCGGCCAGTATTAATGGTGGAGGAAGAAACCGGGAAATCACCGAAAAGAACCACCGACCCAAGAGAAGCTATTGGCACGCTTTCTCATATATCCACATTCGCCGAATCCTAGACTCGAACCCACGCAGACAGAGGTGAGATGGCAGTGATCCGTAATGGAGAGCGTTTTAGACCACTGGGCCACTCGGGGCCCCTATATATATATATATATATATATATATATATATATATATATATATATATATATATATATATATATATATATATATATGCGTAGCATATTTATTGATTGCTGTTTTATATGAAGTTATTTTTCTTTCTTTTTTTGCCCCATTTACTGGCAGGAGATTCAATCATTACATTTCAATCCACGTCCGATAATTGGAATAACTGCGTGACAAAATAATTTGTAAAAAATCTAGCCGCAACATATGATGAATCATGAAAAAATACTTTTAAACAAAAGAAGTAGTTAAGAAACAAAACTGATGAAGTAGTTACGTTTACATCTTTTTATGAGACTGTAGATTGTTTGAAAGGGGTGAAAAATATGTAGATTTGGATTCATTTGTTTGTACATCACTACATTATCGGCTACAATATCCGTTTCAAAAAATTTACCTGCTATATTTTATGTTAATCTCATGCGCATTTGAAAGAGGTTTAGTTTTTTTTAAATACCACTTGATGTATGAAGATATTTGAAAGAGAAATAATATTTCCTTATTTGAATAATCACACTGATGTACGATGACAACATTATTTAACACCTATACCACATTTGAACCGAAAAAGCAATGTAGATGTTGAAATTTCCTTTCGGCTAAATTACCGCGAATCTTAGATTCCGAAAATATAGTTGTGTGTTAATTTTTTCTATTATGCAATATTTCTTGCATTTTAGTCATTATTGTTACTTGGTTTAAAATCTCAAAAATCTGACATTAGGTCGCGGATATAGCAAAAGTTTATCCGCGCGGAAATTGCACACAAACAATATTGATTTTGTCCCTAAGCTCACATTATTTTAGATATTATGTACATTTGGAGACCCTTTAATATCATCCTTTAAGTTATCAATATTCCTAACATCGATTATCTGCAAAGTATGTTTCGCTATATACCTTAGAGTACATTAAAGTAATATTAACATTAGGTATTGCTTCATTACACTATTTTTATTCGCAATGTACTGTATAATTATACATTAAAAGACAAAATTAATTGGCTCCAGAGTGCAATATGGTAATTTTCAATTAGAAACTTTGGCGACATTACCAGTGAGGAACGAAACATTTTGGAAAAGATCTTCAATAATAGCAAATCATTCCAAAAGATTGCTTATTTTTATGTCTAGAAAAAGATTGCTTATTTTTATGTCTAGAAAAAGATTGCTTATTTTTATGTCTAGACAAAGATTGCTTATTTCTATCTCTAGAAAAAGATTGCTTATTTTTATGTCTAGAAAAAAAATTGCTTATTTTTATGTCTGGAAAAAGATTGCTTATTTTTATGTCTAGAAAAAGATTGCTTATTTTTATATCTAGAAAATTTTGATTACAAATAATTTATAGTTTTGTAAGAGCAGTCTTTGTGGCGTGAACTTTTCAAGATGAAATTTAATCAATGATTCGAAGGAACTATTACGATAGTAAATGAAATTGACGGAATAGATGTCATTTGCCTTTCCCTTTTATTCAATTTCTCCAATGTGTTGTGTAGTTTCTGTCTTTGTATCTCAATTTCCTTTTTTTTTTTTTCTCTTGATATTTACTTGAAATTACAACAAAGCTTTTTAATAGTCTTAATTCATGGTGAAATGTACTTTTACGGGAATCTTATGAAAAAATAATCACAGTATTTATCCGGCCCATTGGCTTTAATTGCTTCTTCGATACTGTTCCGGAACAGAGCCGCATCAAAGTCCGCTAATGGTCCAGCCTTTTTATGTCTTTACGTTCTACCTCACTCGTATATATTTAAAGCCCAGATACTCAAATCACCTGTGAAATGAAGAACACTGCAGTTATTGAACTTGGTGCAGGTCACACTATTATAACCTGCACTGCCCACGTGTTTGGTAACTCACATTAGCATATATAATGTAGGTTTTCTAGTGTAAACACATTCTAATAGATCTCAAGCTAAAACTATACACCCATAATCACAAGTTCTATTGGTTGAATTTTGTTTTATAAAATAATTATGTACGCCATTTATTTGCTCCAAAGCTATAACTTTGTATTAGAAAGCAAAGACTGCAGGAGGTTAAAGACTAATGTAATAAACGAATAACAAATGTAAAGGGTTTCCTTTTGATACCATTTTTTTTAGTGTCAAGATTAACACATCTCCTTCGGGCACCAGTTATATTACCCTCTCTTAAATGATACTTTTCATCTTCATTATTTATTTATATATAATTCATGCAAGAATTCCTAGCGTCAACAAATAAATAAATAAACAAAACAATAAATAAATACTAATAAACATCATAAAATTATGACCAATAACATATCAAATTGAAGGTCTGATTTTCCCTTCCAACTTTTCATGACTCTTACTGGATAGAAATTATCACATGATCTTCTGATCAATACCACGTGGTCTCTTTGATATTGTGATTTCGAATCAATATACAATGCATATATTTATTGTCCTATTATGTACATATCTATTCTTATATTTTTTAAAAACAAGATTGACATAAGAATGTAACTTTACCACGACAAAACAATATGACGTTCAACCCTCATTAATAATTATAAATGTTGAAAATGGAAAGTTTCTTTGTTGAATCGTGGAAGCAAATTCACAAATGGTTTCAACATCATTTTCAAAAATGCGAGAAATGAGTGAATTTATCAATGATTAAATCTATTAATATTTTTTAATACTAAATCATTTGTGTTATTTGCCGTCTCTCAATTTTTAAAAACAAGATTTAGATAGATGGATCAATTTATGGCTCACTCATTATCTGGGTATATTTTTTACTTTTCTTGGTGCTGGATAGAGCGTCCGAATACTGAATACAGACTTTACGAATGCAACGCGCCTTGTTCGAAGTTTAGCATATGATGTCTGATCCATCACAAATTTTCATCACAATTAGAAACCTTACAATGGCTTTGTTTTCCTAAAGATAATGACTGATCCATCACAAATTTTCATCACAATTAGAAACCTTACAATGGCTTTGTTTTCCTAAAGATAATGACTGATCCATCACAAATTTTCATCACAATTAGAAACCTTACAAAGCTTATGTTTTCTTAAGGATAAAGATGAAACATAATAAGTAAAGATTAATATAAGTCATGATATATTATCAATAGCTAAATACTTAAGTACTGATGCAATTTGCTTTCTTATAATATCCGAGATTATTAAGTACTATCAAGTCAGACAGAAATGTGACATGTACTTGAAAGTTAGAGGGTGAGAAGTGTCAAAAATCCGGTCTGCACCACAATATATACAAATAAGAGAAACAAGGAATATTAGCACGATTTTTAAAGGTGATATTTGCATGTGGCTAGATAGATAGTTATACCTATATCTATCTAAACTGCGCACAGGCACAAACAGGGATAAATCCGAATATTCCAAATTCTCATTTCAATATTCAAATAAATTTACTGGCACTTTTTAAACCATTCATTTCATTATTATAACCTCACGTCTTATCATGTAACTTTATTTGTTGACATTCGTTACAAGACTTTAGAAGAAGCGTTTGTATATGACATACTGCAAACTGACATCAAATGAGATGTTATATCTGTATTTGATAGTATCATCCCCATACATTGTCAATGGGACAAACTACATAGATTGGTCTTAAATAAATTCTCCTTCTCTTTCTTCTTCTTCTAGATCTTAATTCATCTTCTTTTCAACTTCTTTTCATTTATCATAGTCACAGTCGTCATCGTCTTCGATCTTCAGTCACATGTCGTCATTTTCAGTTCCAGGCAACATCATGGGTTGTTATCTGGGTTGTAATAACACATTCCTGGTTTAATAAAATATAATACTTAGAAAAAAAAAATCAAAGATGATAATAGTTTAATTAGTATATCAATATAAATTGCCTGATTGAAAATAACACGAAGTTAAATTTTCATTGCAAGACAATACTTTACATTTTGTCTTTCGTGCTATCCACGAGTATTTTTTTAATAAAGAATTACTATGGACAGGAGCTCTGTTGCCCACGTCACCATCTAAATTTCAAATGTATTTTGTGTGTTTCTCTTGAAAGCCTTCGTAATATGCGATAGAAATATCTTCGACTTATTATGAACAGGGTCTATATCTTGTGTTTATTATGTATATTTCTTATGTTTATTATTATTTTTATTTATTTATTTATTTTTTTTCTTGTAAAAAAAATCTACTTTATTGACAAGTTTTAAGCATCAAAAGAGGTTTTTATGTTATGGTATAAAACGATTTTATGACAAACTTAAATTGCTAAATCTTTCAAGCTATTACTTTTACACAAATTGGCAGGACCCGTATGTATGCACACTATCGACTAGAAAACAGTAACGCTTCCCGTGCTCTCGAGACTGCATCTAAATATACTCCATCGTAGTGAAAGTATGAAACCACCGCATGTTTCTCCCAAGATACAACGCGCTGGTATGATGTGTCAACACATTTATGCATTTTGAGGGTGAAGGGGATTTTTAAACAGGCCGTTTAAGGAATGACTCCACTGTTGTGTGAATGACGTCACTGTATAGCGATTCTGGAGGTAATGCTTTTACTAGTTACGGTTAATGAGAATAACTTGCCCATTTAGGCCAGGTATCAGAAAATTATGTACTCAAATGTGTGTGTGTGTGTGTGTGTGTGTGTGTGTGTGTGTGTGTGTGTGTTATTAGTTCAGGGGGCTTGAAAGGAACAGTACATAATATTTCTACATGTAACAGCGCAAAAAAACCAAAAGGAACAAACACTTCGTGCCTTTTCATGAGACCTTATATCAACCTAATGTAATGATTTCCTTTAATGCATATGACTTATTAAACATAGCATAATTTACTATTAACGTGTCATGTGACTTAATTATTCATGTATATGTAACATCTGCTAATTTACCTGTAGTTGTTCTAATATATAATTGGTGTTATGGTTCTTGATATCGAAAACTTATTTTTTCATATGCAACAAATACAACAGCTGTAATATATATTCATTTCTAACAGTTATTACCTTATATGCTATATAATTTGTAACAACCATCACTTTATTTACTATTCTGTAAAACATATTAATGTGCCATATGCAGTTTGTATAAAGTATATTTTTAACACTATGCAGTTTGTATAAAGTATATTTTTATACTATATAGTTTGTATAAAGCATATTTTTATACTATACAGTTTGTTAGAGGTATAATTTTAAATGATATATAATTTTTAAAAGTATATATGCTATACAGTTTATTAAAAGAATCGCCTTGTCTCGTTCTTTAGAGTTTCGTTAATATGTAATAGTTCATATCTTTTCATCCACATTATAAGTCATTTAACTGAATAAATGTTTATAAGGATTAAGTTTGTTTTAATTAGCATGCATTTTATATCTTGTATTTATTTGCATGAGAAATCATTCAGATTGTTAAATT
This sequence comes from Megalonaias nervosa, assembly GCA_016617855.1. NCBI lineage: Eukaryota > Metazoa > Mollusca > Bivalvia > Unionida > Unionidae > Megalonaias > Megalonaias nervosa. The sequence continues at coordinate 9,524 of JAECUM010014058.1, read as the reverse complement.
GAATTGTGGGATATAAGATTTATGTCGCTAACCTGCTATACTCCTTTATTTAATTTTAGAACTTACTAAACTTGTTACATGTGGATATATAACAGTTAACAACATACATATGATAAAATTCAAATGAATATACGAATACGTATTGTAGTAGTCGAATGAATATATATATATATATATATATATATATATATATATATATATATATATATATATATATATAACAACTTATATAACATAACAACTTATATATATATATATATATATAGCAACCTTATATATATATATATATATATATATATATACGCATATTTGAATACAGCTATAGATATAACATTTATATCAATACGTTCAAAGCAACAAAATGAACACGTTCTATAGTAGTTAAATGAATACGTATTATAACAGTTTAATCAATCGTATAATATCACTTAAACCGATAAATATTATAACAGTTAAATAAGTACGTATTACATAACAGTTTAATCAATCATAACATCGCACTTAAATCGATAAATATTACAAAAGTTAAATGATTAGTTATAGTTGGTTGGTTGATTGAATTTTGACGGCTCACCAGCACTCTTAGGCTATTTAGCGCGATGCAATAGGTTATGTTTGATCATTTAAAAGTGATCAAAGGTTTCGTGTCGACCGGCGATACGAAAAAATGAATACGTATTATAACAGTTTAATCAATCAATACGCGAACATGTATTGTGGTAGTTAAATGACTAAGTTTAACAAGAGTTAAATAAATTGGTATTGTAATAGTTAAATTATTTTAATTTTTACGTTTTCATTTGAAATATATATATATATATATATATATATATATATATATACATACATATATATATATATATATATATATATATATATATATATATATATATATATATATATACCAAATACATTAAAAATAACATCGCTTTTAAAGTCTTGGTATAAAACAGTTTGATATACCAATACTATTGGTAAATCAAATCGTGATCCTCCCATGGCGCAATAATACGGATACATAAACATTCTTGGAACTGTGTGCTGTTGGGTCTATTCCTATAGATCAATGATAAATTTCCACTCATCAATCATTATTGGCGTATGAAAATACCGATTAAAAGTAATAATAATCCCCGTTTTCTAAATGAATTTGACATGGTACACAATTTAATCGCAATCCTTTCTTTTTCCGTTTCCCCCTCCCCTCTCATACCCACGGGACAAAATATGCTGAAATCTGGAGTGAGAGAGAAAGAAAAAGAAATTCGGCTACACAAAAAACATTGAAACTGAAACTCCACCAAGTAACCTACAATATCGTTCTTCATAATGGTATGTTTACACTTCCTTGGGACATATCTAAAGTGTTTATATTATATTATCAATGATACAAAGTTGCAATTGCCGGTCGAAACAGTAAGGTGATTGTCTTGGTTACGCGGCACACATATGTAACGTATTTAAGGCTGTGCTGATGTTGTTGTTGTTTCTTAAACCTATTATAATGTTCTAAAAAATCGATGATTATTAATTAAATATGAACATATCCAAAGGCCCCTCTCTCTCTCTCTCTCTCTCTCTCTCTCTCTCTCTCTCTCTCTCTCTCTCTCTCTCTCCCAGCCTATCAAGATAAGGGCGATAATCCATGAAAGGACGAGAATAGCGGATTTTCGCATGTGTAATACCACAACGTGTATGAAGAATGATGGTAAATGTTAAGTCAAAGAGAGAAAACAAACTTTTATGGTCGGTAGTAATGTTAATTAAAGCAAAATAATGACCTAGATAAACTTTAAATATATTAAAATAGTTTAATTACCTCTTGTTGGTTCGTCGTTTCGCTTAGATTCTATTCCACGCTAATCTCCTTGCGTCTGCACGTCAACGCATTGATGAGCGTTCAGAATTCAATAATCTATGTGTCTGTAGGCCTAGTGCTCCACTTTCTTTAATAAAACCATCTTTCATGTATGAATCATAAGTGTAACTTATATTGGTTTAATCAATGTGAATAAAAATAGAACGTCAAAAATGAAAATAATCAACTTATCAATATGAAAAGGTGATTGTGAATAGGCACAAAAAGAAAGAACTACATTTTGTAGCGGACGCACTCGGGAAGGATGTGAATAGTGTAGTGGGGCGATATAGCCTCACGTACACCGTAATGTTCAAAACAGGCCCCGGCAGTATAGCCTCAAGATTTATAGCCTCAAAATATCAGCCGGGGGGGATATAGTCTCTATGGGAATTTTGTGTTAGCACACGTTGGGCCTGTATAGCGTCAAGAGGAATGGAACAGGTAGGGTGACGTCATGGTACTGGTCATTGGCAACAATGTAGCAAGGTAGTACTGTGACGTCAGACCACCTGTGTCATTGCTATAGACAAACACGAATCAGGCGAGTTCGTGTTTTAGTGGAGTAAGGGTTTTAAAAATTTTTTTAGGCAAAGTGAAAATAAATATCTTTTCGAGGCAATGCAGTGGCCCTGAAAAGGACCTTTGGGTTCTTCTTCTTCTTTTATCTTCTCCAGTTCTTCCACCAGTTCCTGACTTTTTGAATAATTCCTTTCTTCTTTTCTTTCTCTGGCATCGAGTCAGGATGAGCCATAGCTCTAAATTTCTCTTGCACTTTTATCCAATTGTTGTTTAATTTCTTAAAGTCTTCTTTCCTTCTCCTTTTTCTCTTTTGTCCAGTTCTCTTCTTTTCTCCAGGTTTCTTTGATTTTCTTCACCTCTTCCTCCAGTACCTTTCCCATCAGGTCTTCAGCTTTTTTTTAAAGAGTCTAAGCCCAAGTTTTTGACAAAAGACCACTCGGTGAAATTGAATATGTCTTGTAGAAAGGAGTTCACTTGCATGACATGATCAAGAACCTGTTTCAAGGAGCCTACTCTCACATATTTAGGTTGAATGAAACGTCTAATCTTCTCCACTTGCTCCTCTGTCATACCTGCTACTAGATCCTTGGCTAGTTTTATGCTGGTGACTTGAGTGGTTACAAAGTCTTTCGTAACTTGATAGCTCCATTCCTTTTCAATCCTTTCAACCACGTAGACTCCATCCATTATCCAATAATAAATGTCCTTTAATCTGTTGAACAAGTTCATGTTGCTATTCATTTTTTTATTCTGTGTAGAATGGCGCGAATGACGAGCGCTCTGCTTTATATCCGTGGAGCACGGACGTGAACGAAAACATCCCTTACACTCACTTCACATACAATATACTATCCTCACCAACGAACGAGTAAGCATAAAACACACCTATCTACTATCCACACAATCGGGATGAGAAGAAAAAACACACAAATATACTATCCTCACAAATGAACGAGAAAGCATAAAACACACCTATCTACTATCCACACAATCGGGATAAGAATAAAAAACACACAAATATACTATCCTCACCAACGAACGAGAAAGCATAAAACACACCTATCTACTATCCACACAATCGGGATGAGAAGAAAAAAAACACACAAATATACTATCCTCACCAACGAACGAGAAAGCATAAAACACACCTATCTACTATCCACACAATCGGGATGAGAATAAAAAAACACACAAATATACTATCCACACCAACAATCGAGTAAGCATAAAACACACAAATATACTATCCACACCAACGAAGGAAGAGAAGAAAAACACACACCCATATACTATTCACACCATCGAACGAGCAAGCATAAAACACACACCTATTTACTGTCCTCACCAACGAAGGAAGAGAAGAAAAACACACAAATATACTATCCACACCAACGAAGGAAGGGAAGAAAAACACACCCACCCATGCAAAAACACACACACACACACACACACACACACACACACACACACACACACACACACACACACACACACACACACACACACACACACACACACACACACACACACACACTATCCTCACGAACGAATGAGAATGCATAAAACATACACACTATACTATCCACACGAACAAACGCAAAAGCATAAAACACACACACTATACTATCCTCACAAACGGATGCGAACGCAAACACACAAACACACACACACACATCAGTAAAGAAGTGAGTGTTTATAGTCACACTACTTCACATTCACACAAATTGGCAAACTGAATAGTCTCTCTTTTCTAGAGATCTGGTTAGCCCTGAGAAGGGCTGTTTTTTAGAACTCCAATTACACCTGGTTAATGATGACATCTCCCAGGGCGGGCACCACACACACATCGCCGACTCCAGTCCTGCTCCCAATTGATGCGTGTGGCTGGGAGCGCAGAGGGAGGTTGATTGGCTTCACTATCCCACTCCTCAGTTTGAGGGATAGTGAAGACTTTTTCTCTCTGTCTTCTCCTATGCCAGACCCGGGGATAGTGAGGTCTCTGCGGCTCCCACTCTTGCCGCTGTCTATCCAACTCCTGCTTCCAATTTTCAATTTGAGGGACAGCGTCTCTCGCTCGTTGTAGTGCTGGTAATGGTTGTGGTACTGGTAGTGGTTGCGGAGCTGGTCCTGGTTGTGGAGGCGTCCTCACCTCAGGTTTCACCTCACACTGAGGTCTCATGAAGAGGTGAGGCAGGATCCTTTCCTCCTTCTCTTTCTTCTTTTTCATCTCTTCCTCCTCTTCTATTCTTTCTTTCTCCTCTATAGCCTCCCTAGACAGTTTGTCTAAAAGACGCCTGGCATACCCCAGGTGCATTTGGAGCTCCAACAATTTGGCTAATCTCCTGCTCATTTTTAATGTTGACGAGTCCACAATGGTAGCTAGACTGACGATTGTGCCTCTTTATATTCCTGGATCACGGACGTGAAGGTAAACATCCCTTGACACCCAAATTTACCATCACATCAAACGCGCGGACCTAAAAGAAGCACTCACGTTGACGTTTTTACTTTTTTACTTACAAACACAGACAGGCACGATTGGACAAGACAGAGAAAACAAAGGGTGGATTTTTTTTACTAACAAAAGAAACGAAGTGCTTATAGACACACTTCTATTTATTTTTTAAAAATTTTAAAAGTTTTGGCAAATTGAATGAGTATGTCTTTTCGAGAGTATTGGGTAACCCTGAAAAGAGCTGTTTTTTGTTAACGGGAGTAATGGCAATCTTTTTTTTACTGTCTAAGATTGCGTCCCCGTCTGGCGTCAGGCTTTCCTATACGATACGGCCTGCTTCTGCGGAAAGAGAAAGAGAATTCTTTGGTGTCTACTCGACAGTCCACAAAACCTCAGTCTGGTTCTTGCTGTTGCTGCTGCTGTTGTTGCTGCTGTTGTTCTTCTCTCTGCTTCTTCTGAAGTCTGTACTTCTCAGTCCATGCTTCTTGTTCGTTCTTAATTTCCTCTCTAAAGACCTCTTCTATGAGGTCTTGGGCTATGGATAACATCCTGACATTCTCTATCTCTTCAGGCTTAGGTATCAGGTTTAGCCTGACACGATGTAAACTGACGTAAGCTTCGTTCAGCTTGGCTAGTCTGGAAAGCATGTTTATAGGTTGACGAGTTAACAGTGGATGGCCAGACTGGAAACCAACCCGCTTTATATGGTTCAAACGCGAACGCGATAGAAAACATCCCTACTCAGTTTTAGTGTCGGAACGATATGATTGCTCATGTCATGGTGAGGGATAGAGAGAAAGTCAAAGAGCATATATTTACAGTGCTTTTTTGAAAACAAACGACAGACACATATTTTTTTTTCAAAACACAACATTTGTTATTCAAGTAACAAGTAACAAGTCATAAGGAACAATAACATCAAACAAATTATTTTTGACAAGGTTGACAACGTTTTGAAATCATGTGAGATTTCCATTGATGGAAGTCATGAAGCCATTGATGTACACTACGTTTCCTAGCTAAAGACAAAAAATAACTATAATAGTCACAAAACCATCTATCTACTTTCTCATCGTTTCTAGAAGAGTGACGATCAAAACAAGTCACTAAATGTTCTAAAGGATATCCAAGACTGCGTTGATGAAGAAAATACACACAATATTGTCCACACACCATGGAATCTGTGCCTTGTAATTTCACATTATTGAATCGTGTCGTGTGGGCATTTCTTCTCATAAAGTCAATGATATCGTCTTCCAAAGGGGGTAATCCATACGAATCAAACTATTCCACACAATTCTCTTGAGGGAAGTAGACGGCAACCCAGTGAGTTCCTGGAAGATGACTTTCGTCCGTGTTTATGACATAAGCTTGATGGTCTTGAGGTTTGCGATGAGGTAGTTCATCTTTAGCGCACACGACAGGATTGCAAGAAGCAGTGTACGAACTATTGTTCAAAAGGTAATAAAGTTTCCATTTTATTGTTGTGTTTTTTTTTCTTCACAGGTAATGATAAGTCATCAATTCAATTCTGACTTTTTGTTTGAAAAGATCTGTCAAGTAGCCGTTTCTTCGCCTTGTCTCCGCACTCTGGGCTAAGAGAGCTTCGATAGGATAGATCTCTAGAGTAATCAATGGAGGGCAGGAAAGATTACGCAAGCCTTTGTACCACTCATGCAACACTGCCTCTTCCGAGATGAGACTCCAAGCTACGTCCAGATACTCGTCCAATTTTTCTTCTTGACTCATCATCATACATTTATCGTGTTGAATTTGACTGGCATGATCGTTTTGACATCCATAGCAACCTTTCTTGGACAATTCCGTAATTGTATTCGCTAGGTGTTTAGCAAAACAGGGCACTAAATGTTGTTCTTGTTCTGGCCATCTGGATGTGCCTACTACCTCGTCCTTTTTGTCTTGGTCTTGGGGTTCTGCTTTCACGCTATCCTCCCATTCCATGTCCAAAGATTCTCCACTGTTCAATGAGGGATAGGAGTCTTCAATTGTGTCTAATAGTCTAGAATGACTTCTCTCAAACTGTTGATTTCTATGGTATTATCGAATTCAGCATACAGGATGACGTTGACCGTCTCAGTGAGAGCTTCTGCAAACTGAAGTTCCACACACAGTTGACCGGATTTTATAGGGTGGAAATGTCCCTCGTCGCTGCCTTGGTCTGGAGTGAAATCAAAGGCCCACAAAGTGTAACCTCCGACATAATCTTCGTACGAAATACCGTGACTGGCGTTGGTTCCTGGTTGCCCCGTAGCTTCGTACAGGGACAAGTACGATCTCAAGTAATTCTTCTGGGCAAAGTTAGGTTCGAAGGGTCTGGTACACAAAGTCTTGCCATCGCGACTGACTTCAATTTTGGACACTCTGTAGTGCTTAAACTGGAAAGGATTTTGATTGTGGGCTCCGTTGAAGGCTGCATTACTGACGATACCAACGATTAAACGTTTGGGTAACTGTCCTTGGAACAGATGATCTTCGATCTTGGATCGGAGTCCAGCAGCAACGGTGAATGTTTTCACTTCTACACGTCGTATCGGATACTTGGCGGTCGATCTGCTCAATGTGTGACTGATGTCGTTTTCCGCTTTAGGTAACACTTCTACACGACGCACGTAAAGTCTGGCTTCTTGGATGATGGTTTTGTACTCGTTGGCATGAGCCATCAAATGGAAAGCGACACTGCTGCGATTGAGTCTCAGGCGAATATCCACTCAGTTCAGCAAATACTTGTCCTGCAACCACATGTCTAAATGCAAGCGATCCATCAGTTCTAAACTACGACCTTGCAGAATTTTCCTTCTACGGTTGTTAAAGCCCACATTGTGAGGATTGTCATCTGCTGTCAGGGCTGTGTCGTTAAAAGTGTCTTCACCTGCGGTGTCAGGTTTCCATACCACGCAAGCATCCAGATGAGTGTTCTTGGCCTCTTTTCCGTACGTCAAGAGATTTTCTAGGTACACTCGGTAAGGGTAAGTATCCATAGTGCTGCTGACCAGTTTGTTATTCAAGTACAAATCCACTTCGCTGAACAAGGAATGCATGAAATTGTTGACGGGAGCTATTCTGGCATCGGCTTCTGGATTGGTGTTGTCGGTGTTGATCACTTTCAGCTTCAGGTAGAAGTAACTGCTATTCAGATCGAGATAATCTTCGGGTTGTCCTTTAATTTCAAACTCGATGGGAGCGGAATCTATCAAAGAGGAGACGGGATGAAATTCGACCCATTGGGATTCTTGCATCGTCATCATAGTGGGTGGCATGGCAAACAGATCCAGTTCCGACTTGGAACAAGCGCAAGACTCTCCGTGCATCATTTTCTCTGATTTAATAATCAAAAACGTCTAACTCTCGGACAGTTTTTCTTTTCTTAGACTTTCTAGCTCTAGGGGTGTGAAGTCCTCTGAAGGGGTGTCTTCGTCGTCTTTTTCTCCCTTGTCCTTGCTGCGGCGTCAGGGAAGCAGGAATGCCTGACTCGGTATTGCCCAGGGCATTTATAGAAGTTTCTCGCCGGCCCAAAATGTCTTTGCCCGTTTGAAGCAAGACATTTTTGCCTGCTCTCAAGAAAGCTTCTTTGGGGTTTTGTTTGTCAATGATGACATTTTGGAGAAATTCTTTACCTTGCGTCAACGCGGCATCTTTTAAGGCCTGCAATCCCAGTGTCACCATCGGTTTCAAAACGGGAGCCACTGTACGAAAGGCCGATTTGAGCATATCACCTAAACCATGTCCTCGCTGTCGAGCGACTCCTTGGTACACAGGCTACATGACTGACAAAACGTTAGAGTAATCGTTTTCTAAAATGGAGTTTCAATGTGACTTTCCCTTTGGCGAATGGAATATTTTGTCCCAGATCTCCTTTCATAGTAATGTTGACAGTGTCGAAATACGACTTACTGACGGACAAATAGTGAGGATGTACAAATTCGCAGTGAACGTGATAGGTGTTTCCATCCTTCCTCGTCAGCAGCCGTGGCAGAATCCATTTTGAAAGGAATGACACGCAGTAACGGTACGGAGGTGTGTCCCACCACGTTGTACTCTGCCACATCGGAGTACACAAAAATCAAATTCAGTCCTTGGTTCATTTCTACAGGGAATCTAAAATATCTCCCAAAATCCGAGTTACTGGTCACGGCTGGTATTTCGTTTGCAATCTTGATCAACTTAGGGTCTCCACCCAAAATGTCATACAATTCAGGACAAAATGTAATGGCCAATATTTTGTCCTCTGAAAATTTCATCAGTAGGCGACGAGATATTTTGTGGTAATCGATCGTGACACTTCTGGTTTTCTTCAAGACTTTACCAAACACGTTAATGAACCTGTCAGCAAGAGTGTTCACCAAATGTTGACCACTAAAATAATAGCCTGAGGAAATTTTCAACAGATAAGTGGTTCGTTTAGTTTTGGGGTCTTGTGATTTCATAGAGTCAGCTACACTGCTACGTTCATCCAAGGCTTGTTGCACTTGTTCGCCATACACTTCTACCGTAAAAGTGTTTTGATTTTCGATGATGTTTTTGATTTGTGTAGGGTGAATCATTTCCACCAAAGCCACTTCCCAATGGGCTTCGTGATCCAATTGGATGGCCTGAGGTAATCTGGCCGTATAACAGCACAAAGTGTTATTGGGAAACACCACCATGGATCTGTCACTGGGTAACGTTAAG
>JAECUM010014056.1:0-49747 GCA_016617855.1 Megalonaias nervosa | reverse complement strand
AAAAGGATTTGAGATGCGGCATTTTCTGGACCTACATGTGTTTGAAACATGTGCTTTCAAGTGTAAATTTCAGTAATGAGTGTTCCAAACTCAAAACTTTTAAAGAACTGAAATTCCATCAAGAAAACAATGTCTATATATTTTTAAGTTTCAACCAGGATAAGCTCTCAAAAATTCTTTTTCCTACAAAATAACTTTCACTATCAACCAATCCTTGCCACCCAAACCCATATACATGTATATTCTATTTTAAGTTCACCCATTTCCAGGCTGGTTCCCATTTTTCTATACAATTAGTACTGTCTGTCCTGTAAATGTATGAATATCACATTCTCTCTGAAAATAAAGAGAGGTAACTTTCATACAATAGAAAGTAGAATTACTGAAGATCTGAACTGTCAAAATGCTTGAGTATCTTCATTAAGTATGACCGAAGAATAGCTCCACAAATAACTGCCAAAAGTTCCATATAATGAAAGGCAAGTACCAAAATTAAGGACACCAGTCATATATCTGGAAGTGTCATATACAATTAAAATTTAGCTTTAACAAGAAGTACATTTTTTGTTAGGAGTGCAATAATTTTGGAAATATAATCACAACAGATGTTCTTTTTTTTTTCAAGTGAGACCTACATCATAAAGAATAAAGAATAAACTTTTATAAACAAAAATGATGCTGTGAGAAAGTTCTGTTTATTAATCAATCACAAAGGGAGACCACAAAGAATGCTTTACAAAATACAGTGGAGGTCCAAGTCATGCACTTCATTCATTATTGTATCTCCATACTATCACATTTTCATGAAATAGAATCAAACATATATCAACAATATCAGCATATGTCATAATAAACAATCCCACTGGTCCTATCTCATATGCATGTCACAATAAATAATTCCACAGGTCCTATCTCATGCGCATTTCACAATAAATAATCCCACTGGTTCTATCTTAATCACATACTATCTCATTATCAGGCTAAGGGAGAAACTTTTAACAGCTGATTATGGTATGTGCACAGAAGTTTTCTTGGAATTCTGAATGAACATCCAATCCCTGACAGCTTGGAGTTGCACAGGTGGAGGATGCCATTTTATTGTGTGGTTTCTTTTGAACAAGGAATGTCCTTACTCAGCATAAACTGCAGCTATGTTTTATCTCTCATCTGCATAGGATTTTCACTATTGATACATGACCAACCTTAACAAAGTCATGTAACTCATATCTGAAGAACACTTCAATCCTGAAGCTAAAACTAGATGGTATCAACCAATGAATTTATTCTTAGTAGGTATCTCTTTTTTATTATCTTAAATAATAATAATAATAATAATAATAATAATAATAATAATAAAATTATCATTATTACTGTGATCCTGCAAACATTCTTGCAAAATCCAATCACTACAGACATGCTCTCAAAAGCAGATACATTCTCAATTGATGAACAAGATACTTACATCACGATATGATCGTTCAGTCTGGGGCTCTGAAAAATGGAAAGAATTGTGTTAACATTAATGAAACTCATTTGGTTCCCAAATGCACATTGGTCTGAGGTGTCTGAAAAATAAATATACTGCAACTGCTACTTTCAATTTCTACTTATATTTCTAAGTTCCCAACATTGATAGACAAAACTGCAATTAGCAACCAATTATCACAAATGGCTACTAATTTTCATGAAATGGTCTTTTTCTGGCTATTATCTTTTCTTTCCTTTCTTTGTCCATTTTACTAAAGAGACTCAATCCACAATATAGCAACAATGATAGAAAATTTAAAAAAGTTCACATATGTGTGTGTGTGTATGTACATGCATGTGTGTGTGTTGGGAAGGGAATAAACAAGATGCCTGTCAAATGTAAAGCAATAATTTTAGTTTATGTAAAGTGTTTTGTATATTTAATTTAATTATTTGCTTGTTAGTTTTAATTTTTTTATTCCATTACATGATATTGTAATGTAACACTGAGTTCAGTTCTGTTTGACCTGACTGATTTTTTAATTTTTTTTATTTCATTGACGTAAACAACTAACATTGTAACCAGTTTCTGACCTCATTTCAAAATCAGTTACAGCTTTGGTAAACAACTTCTATTCAATTTTTTTAAATTATCTTTCTTGGAGTAAGAATCATTAACTTAAGTCAAGGTCATACCTGGATTACGTGATGGGTGGCATGTATCTATTGTTACAAACATCAATTTTTTCCAGAAAAATAAACTTTTGACCCTCATCCAGGAATCTGTTTTGCGTCTTAGTTAGTGTATAACTGTTGTTTTTTATAGAAGTTTGTCAGTCTTGCTCCAAACAATTGACACGTTAAGTTGTTATAATGTTGTGACCAGTTTGGGTTGAATTTTTATTTTATTAAATTCAAGTGATTCTTTTCCCTGGAAATACATAAGTGCTCCTATAAAATTCTTGGATAAAGACATTTTTTGGAAAAGTTATACTGAATTCAAAACTGGAATAATATTTTCTGTGATTCAACAAAGGACTGTCGACATAACAGCACTTCGCTGACCACAACAGATGTCATCACCCTCCATTTTGGATTTCATCAGGATTCAAACTCAGTTTCGTTCAGGACTTTTTATTACTAGGACTTCTATTTTTAATTCTTGGATTATTTTTGGATTTAATTTTTAAACCATAAGTTCTTTTTTCTTAATTTTTCACTTTGTATTCTAGGGAAATATATTATTTGTTAAATTTTACAAAGCTTGTTGTCTTCACTCTTTCTTGTTACTTATTTTAAGAGCATAGACTCGTAACAAAAGTTAATATTTTTTCACTTCATCTTACTTAACTTTCTTGAATAATAATAATTTTTAGAAATGAAATTAAAATATACAGTGTAAATACTTGAAGTTTCATGTTGCTTTCTCTCGACCCATACTGTAATACATTTGATAGATCGTTTGTGTACAATGGTCTTTACAAAAACGTATCAGCTAATAGATGTCGAAACTTCTATCTAAAAATGTTTCAGTTTTCATTTCTTACTTTTTGATCTTGGAGGCTATAGCAATACTGCATTGTACCTGGAATCATGTTATACTGATGAGAATTATAAAAGGCAGACCAGTATAAATTGCATGTTTGTTACTGATAAATGTAGTAAACAATAGCAGCCTGTAAAACAAATGGCCATAAAACAGATTACAATGGTTGCTGTAATATTCTTCCTATAAGAAAATACAGTTTAAGACTTTCTACTAAATAAGAAACTGATGATCAGACTTTTAAAATTGAGAATGTATTGCTTTATCCAAGATACATTTCCATAATGTCAGTCAATTAGTTCTTTATCTTGTAAGAAAAAAAGAACCTCAAGTTTATATCATAAATACCTGTGCCAATTTGTCAGAAAAACTACTATGAAAAATGATGAATAACATAAAGTGATTTGCAAAATGAGAAGACCCAAATCTACAGTTACATAATATGCCTGCAGACCAGTATCAATCCTGCTCACTAGATGAAGAATAGATAGTGTGTCCTGGCCCAAATATCATAAAACTGTACTCAGCATTTTGAGTAACCTGATCTTCTGGTGCATTATGCAACATCAGGTCTGGGTCTACTCCATTTGTTTACAGTTAAATGTCTGTGTTATACATGGCCAAATGTAATATAGTACTCCCTCAACATAAAAACCCCTCATTATAAAATGATTAGTGCTATAAGGTGAGAATGGTCATGGATCCCATTGCAATAAGTTGTAATCAATTTACATGCATCATGTACTTTATTATAAGGCAGAATAATCTACTGGGGAGTCAAGTACTGCCAGAAAAGTACTATGTACACAATAATGCTATTCAGGGAAGCAATGAAAAGTGTAGGGTTAAGGCAACACTGCCTTATACCGAGGTATATAATATGGAAAAATATAATTCAGCAAGTACAATAGGATCCATGACAATATCTTTGTTATATCAGAGACTGTGTTATATCAGGATCTGTGTTATATAATAGACTGTGTTATAATGAGGTGCTTTATAGCAATGACCCGTTACATTATATTGGAATATTGTAATTGTAGTTTCCTTGTCATTTTCAATGAACATGATGAGTTTCACTTTGTACACATTACTGATTTTTAAAAAATAGTAATATTGATTTTTATGAATACAGAATCATGCTGAACTGAAGTAATTTTATTGAAAAAATGATTTTAAGAAATAACAAAATCAGACAGGATCAGTTGCTGAAAAGTTGATACCATATGTCACTTTAGAGTTGTTAGTATGAACTATTAGTGAAGTTGTGATAAACAATGATTGATAAAAAAAACAATCTAAACTAAGGTCACAATGTGAACTTTTTAAGAAACTGATGTAAATGATGTCCCTTAATCATAGTTTTGGAGTAGAACAAATTATAAAACCAAATAATAAATGTCTAATATAAATACACTGTCCTATACCTGAATATGATGGCCATATATAATTATTAAATTTTCTACAGAATTTCCAAATGCTGAATAATTATGGCTTGATTTGAAAAATCAAACTTCTTTGCAACATTTTTAAATTTTATGATAAACAATGCATATGAATTTAAAGCAAGAATATCAATGACCAAGCATTTTTTATTGTTAAAGGTATACATTTTTGAGCTTTTTGGTACTTTGTTTTAATAATATTCAAAACATTAGTACTTTATAATCACAACTTTGCTGTGTTCCTCATTACAATGTTAGGTGTAAGAACATGTAACCAAGTAGATTAGCAAGTTGGCCTGATGGCCTTATATGCTAGTTAAAACACCCTGATAATCAGTGAAGTTATTAAAATCTACAAATAAATCTGTTATTATCACAAAACACTACTGTCTTGGCAAGCTTTGTTCTTACCAACATCAGCATGCATTCTTGCAAGAACTGCATAAGATACCATAGTAAAGTAAAGTACTGTGTAATAAGAGTCCCATGAAAGGACTGATGCTCTTTTGGCCATAAAGAACTTCTAAGAATTGAAGACAAGAACATTTCTTCTTTTAAATAACTGAATGTTAAAATAATTTCTGATATACTTCAGTGACAAAAGATTTAAAGATGGCCACCAAAGAGATTTTAAAGATGGATACCATGATGGCCATATTGAATGTAAGATTAGCACCATTTTCATTTAGGACCAACAAGATATCACAAAAAGTCATTGGTAAAAGATCCATGTCAGTATTACTGTCCAGTTAGAAGAGTAGCAATAACAAGATTTCCAAGATGGCCATCATGGTGGCCATATAGGATCAGCATTTAGGACCAACTTGATATCATAAGAAGTAGTTTGTTGAAGATTTTCAAGATGGCTGCCATGGCGACCATACTGAACATCAGATTCACTTTCTTCAGAGCCAACGAGACCTTGAAATGAATGTGTGTGTAAAGATTCATGCAATCTACAATTATTTAGAAGCAGATGCAATATAAAGCTTAAGCTAATGGACAAATGACAGATGATGGATGATGGACAACTGGCTATACCATAAGCTCTCCTGGTCTACGACCAGTAGCTACATAAAAATTTGTGGTTCTATAACGATTTGTTTGGACCCCCAACGTAATTGAGATAACCAGGTTTTTGACTATTTTAGAACATAAAAGTAAAATGGAGAAATGCTACATCCACATCATGCAGAAAATATAGGAGTTTCATGACAACTTAAATTGAAACTGTTGGCTCTATAATTTAAAAAGTATGTTTTTATCTAACATTTTATTCATTTGACTTAATTATTATACTACTAGCTATACCCTTGAGTACTTTTCAAAATACAATGCTTCCTCCCCCATCCTCCACTTTCCTGGTAGAGCACTTACATTTTCATTAAAAAAAAAATTAAAATAATTTAATTCAATTTTAAAATCTTTAAAAAGATTTAAATTATAACAATGTAAGTTATTTATAATCAGCAGAAAAAGTGCACCTTTACTTTAGGATCCAATTGATAAGACAATAAGACAAATACCAAATGCACAGACTGCTGTAATGTGATCAATACAACAATATTACCCTGTCTGGTATAAGAACTGATTTGGTGCTTTACAACACACCAATAAGGTAACTGGAGTAAAGCGCCCTCCCAAGAACATACCATGGTAGCTGAACTAGGCTGGTCTGACAGTAGGATTCAAACCCCCACCACTTCAGTCATGAGTCCAGCCTTCAGGTATAAAATTAATGGCCTAGTGGACTGGCAGGTTGACAAGGCATTATGTTAATTAACACTGGCAGATTTCATGTTGAAGTAACTTTCTATTCAATTTAAGCCAGACTAATAGGTTCTCATTCTGTTTGCTCACTAGACTTCCTTTTGAGTTTTAAATTTTTGAACCCTTGTCTTCACAAAATGGGTTAGAGTAACAAGAAATGCAGTTTGATTTTACATGGTTCTATACATGGAACAATTCTGTCAACTGGTTACTGTTTGATTAAACATGGAACAATACTATCAACTTATTACTGTTTAATTAAAAGTTCAGTCTATAAAAAATATGGATCAGTACAAAAATGTGGATGAAATACAAACACTACCTGAATGACCAAAGGCACATGGGAAAGGTACAGGATCAGCAGAAACAGCAGCATCCATATTCAAGACTGGATTTGTGTCCACTCTCCTGTCTCTGATATATGGATAGGCTGATTGGGAGGGGGAAAGGGAAGGAAGAGAAAAATAGGATTTGTGAAAGAAAAGAGAAAGAAAGCATTTAAGAATATTGTATAAATAAAGTTGGAAAAAATGGAATAGGAATGTGGCTTGAAACATAAGAATTGTATATCACAAAAAGTACAATCTAGGAGAGAAAAGTTAATAATACTGGGTCTTTAGTATGAAGAGATAAATATAAAAATATTCAATTTTTAAAGTAAATTTTCATTTTGTTTTAATGATGAAATTCTAGATAGATCATCTGCATATGCATACAAAGATGCATGCCAATTTATATTTATTGAGTTCTAATTAGTTGGATTATTCACGCAAACAACTTTTAGAAAAAATATTAAGTCCATAAAGATTCCATACATTAAAAAAATTCTGCACAGTAAGTATCTTGAAAAGTCAATCAGGTCATCTAAATGTAAAATGAATTAAGCAAACCAAATTTAATTTCCCTACCTCCAACCATTTTTGTTTAATCATGCTAAGAGCTTCAAGACCAGTGTCAAATAAAGTTGAAGTCAATGAGTTCAAAAAATGTGTAAAAAAAACCCTGCTAAAACAGCTGTAAAGGACAGAAAGTTTAGCTGTGTCATCTACTTACAAACATTATAAAGCTAATACAGTTTCATGGGTCAAAATAACAGGTTTTTGATTTTGTAATTGAACAGATTCAGGACAGATGTATGGACGGACAGCAGTGAAATAAATGCAATTAGGACATGAAGTGCTGTCTTCTGAATATTGTACATCTTCTCTGGTGTTTCATCCCTTCTTCTGAGATGTGTAAATGGGAATGGGGGAGGGTAATGAAACTTAATTATATCATTTTGTTTTTTAATGACTCCTTTTCTTGTTTTTTTATAGTTCTATTAAAGAATATTATTCTATAAAATTCAAGTGATTGAATTTACATAAAATATTTACAAATTTGTTCATAATCTTCTATGATTACAATTCTGTATATTACAGAGTTTTATTAAGTTACGTGTGTTACTATTAAAGACAGTCATACATATTAAATGCATTCCTCAAATGGTGAATCTATTGTAATATGTAAACAAGAGAACCAAGCTGACTTGATATTTCTCACCTGGCATAAATAGGTCTAAAATGCAAATATAGTTATAGGACTGGTTGAAAGTCATTCATCTTATGTCAAGATATCTTTCTGCTAATTGGTAGAAACTGGAGGTATTTGACATGTTGTTTAACTGTATTTTCTCTTTGGAGTAACTTGGGTTTTTTGAGTAGTTGTTACGCTGGTATAATTTGTGCAGATGTTCAAAGGTGCTAATCCATGCATTCTACAACTACCAAATACATTGGGTTTAGCACAGTAATGCAGTTTTAGACAGAAAGTTTTCTCTGTGATGTTGTTTTAAATATTAGTAACAATAGTCATCCTTGATGGGGGAAAAAATAAAATTTGTAGATTTTCCACCAAGTTTGAAAAAAAAATGGCTACACTACTCTACAGAAGTTAGATAGGCTGTATTTTTGCTACAGAAGCCCTGCCACTTCCAGGAAGCCACTCCTGACAATATTTTAAGAACACACGTCCTAACAAACATTCATAGAAGGCTTGATCAAAACTAGATCAGCTGACTAAAAAAGTCATAAATATGTTTTCCTTATGGTTGTTACAGGGACTACACTGCTACAAGGGGAAGTCACCCTCAAAACCCTTTGGAATAAGCATGCCCAAAGAAGTCTGATCAATATGGCCTAGCTGTTCTGGAGAAGAACCTGAACATATGTTGTTCTATATGGTTGCTATGGAAGCTACATAACTGCTAGGGGAGTCACCCTGGAAAAAATTTGATAAAGCGAAGCACTCCTATCAAATTCGATTGAAATTGGGTCAGACGTTATATAGACAAAGTCATGATTCTTAATGCTTAAGACGTTTGTTTTGTAAGGACTTTTCCATGCGTTTTCAACACTTTTAAAAGTGTTAAAGGGTTATTTTTCTCACAAACTTTCACAATATTTTACTAAGCTTATCACTGCATAAATGGCCACAAAGTAGCAAAGAAACATTCTCTATTCCTTTAGATAAGTTCAATGGGTTTGGGGGAATATTAAAGGAGTTGTCAACAAATTCAAGGAATTTTGAAGGATAAAAACCAACTTGTTCAAAACTCAAGAAATTTTCAAGGCAACTCCTCAAACTTAATGATTTTCACATATACATAACCTATGGAAGTTTGAAAATAGATTTTTCACCTGATAACTAAGGAAGCCACACCATTTCTAGGAAAGCCAGTCAAACATGATTTCAATACATCAAGTGTGAACAAACATTCACACCAAGTTTTTGACGCACCTATTGTAGAGAAGAAGCCAAAAATAGATTTTCCATTTTGGTTTCAATGGAAGTGACACTATTACCAAGGGAGCTAACCCTAAACATAATTTTGATAGAGCTTGTAAAGAAGAAAATCCCTAACAGATTTCATCAAAGTTAAATTGAAAATAACAATGCTGGCAGCAGACAACAAACAACAGAAGCAGGACAATGCATGCCAGATGCTGAGTCATACCATAAACTCACTTGGCCATATGTACAGGTGAGCTGAAACTGTGAGATCTACCTTCTAAAATAATTGTTTGTGGGAGGAACGTGGAACTGGGGTTGCATGATCCATCTTCTGTTATAAACTGTACATGTTTCTTCAAGTAGGGGATGTAAGCAAGATATCTGATAGGCTTGTATACTGAGAAAGCGGACAAAAGAAGATAAAGAAAGAAGATAAAAATATATAAAGATAGATGAAGGAAGAAATTTATAGCTTAGTAAAGATGTGTTTGAGAATCAGAAACAAACTTTCAAGTTTCTGTATAGAAATTATTTGTGTAATGAAAATATTATACCAAAATAACAATTATTCTCAGTGAAAATAATTTTTTCAGAAAAACAGTTAAAAGAAAGAAGTGATATAAAGGGGTAAGCTTTTTCTACACTACTAAACTAAGGAAAGTAACACTGACTCTACAAGCTTTAAAGAAATTGCATTTATGTTGTTTACAAGTACCATTTCGTTGTCTCCTCTCTTCTGCAAAACATAGTATGTATATGAATATGAGAGAAATGATCTCTAAATTTTTCATCAGTTTTTACAAAATTAGGATACAATTATACAATTTGTGGGGAGGAGGGGCTGTTTTTCATAGTCCTCCATTAAGTAACTATAAAGGCAGGGATGACACTGGAGATTATTGACCAGTGGGTCTCAATGACCTGGACCGTAAGTCAAAGGTTTGCAGTCTTAAACCAAAGTTACTGTGCAGAAACCATTTATTTCTTACTAGACTTACCATGACTGTGATCTCTGACTATTGGTCTCCAAATCTATAGTTTTCTATATTTCCCCAAGTGCAAGTCATCCGTACATTCTTTTTTTTCCTGAAACTTACTCTAGAATGAAAGTAATTCTGCAAAATCCACTTTTCTTTGAGCTGTAATGACCTTGGAATTTGAAATAAATTCCACAGACCTTTTCCATACCTGAAGTGCAGGACCTCCACAAACACTGGTCAAGATATATAAATTTGAAATAAACAGATTGTTCTTAAAAAAACAAAATTCTTCTTTAAGTCACAGTGACCTTCACCTTTGATATTTGACCCAAAAATCATTAGGCTTCATTGTTAACCATCATGGAAATCATCCACAAATTGTGGTGAAGCTACATATTTGAAAATTGTGTGAACAAACCATTTTTTATCATTCAGTCTCAATGACCTTTACCTTTGATCTTTTGACTAACAAACTGATAGGCTTCTTCCTTACCCCAAGTGCAAGCAATCTTCAAAGGTGTTTGATGCAGTTCTAATGTTACTGTGTGGAAACCATTTTCCTTCTTTCATTTCACAGTGATTCTGACCTTTAACCTTAAGACTTCAGAATTATTACCCTTCTTCTTCACTCCAAATGCAAGTTATCCACAAAGTTTTACAAAGGTATGTGCTGTAAAACTGAAGTTATCATGAGAAATGGAAACAGTAATGGGCTGACTGACAGAAAGATGGAAAAATGGGATCATAGCATACTGTTGCTCTGCCAAAAACAGGCATCTAAAAATTTTTGGTCTGATTAATGGTGACATGGATTGGAAAACAGCTTGCTTTAAGTCATGTATGCAGTACATCTCAGCCATGAAAATACATGTCATGCATTATTAACGAATTCATGCACATTGATAAAAACATTTGTAAATTTGGAAAATAACTTGAGTATATTTGTGTCTTGTTATCTATGTTGTTAAACAACAGTGCATGCACTTTGACATGTTGATTATGAAAATGATTTTTTTGTGTTAGATAAACAAATTCATATTCTACTAAAAATATCATGCTATTGTTTGAATAGGAAAATAGATTGCTTGCAAAGGACTGACAAGTTGTCTGCATTAAATAAGACAGATAATGTGCTGAGAAAAATGTGTCAAACATTGTGAGAATGTAAGTGCAGTGAGGAAAGCATTCCATTTAAATAGCTGCAGACATTTGTGATCTGAAACTTTGCAGTGGTGTGGTGAAATGGTACAAGAAAATATTTTGTCAAGACAACAAACCTGATCGGGCCCGTTCCCTTTCAAGCTCCACATGTTTAAGCTGGAAAATTTAAAATGCACATATGATAAAAATATAAATATTAATTTTGTTTAGAACTTGTCTGTTTTTAAAAATTGTCAATTTACCAAAACTCCTCATGGTCATGATAGTGAGATGACAGAAATGAAAACTATTATAAGAATATACATGTGATCCCTTCTGCATTTGCTGGGTTCTCTAGCATTTTATACATTACAACAAATAATATTATAAGATACTTTATTAACTGTTTTGCTAACAAGAACCTTTTGAAATTGAAAATGCTTTTAATTTCTGCCAGAATGAATGTTAAGTCTTGAGACATTGTAAAAATTGTAACACCTTTCATTATTTTCAAAACTGATTTTTTCTTGTTTTATTGATGCTGACATGTATTTTCTCATGTACTAGAAATGTGTAACAGTTAAAAAATTTGATGACAGGTTACAATTTTGTTTCAAGCACTGAAAAATGTTTGTAAAAGTGGGATTTTGTTGCGCCTAAAGTAAAAGTGATAGATCTGGACAGGAATTGCCAAAAGCTGTTCTTAAAACTGAATTAAAATATTGCGTATTATGATTAAAAAGATGTCACAATCTGCGTAGAATACTTTAAAATACACTTTTATCATGCTTGATGTTGCTACTATGGTACACATGTTTGTGTTGTTATATATTCAGTTATAAGACAAGTCCAACTGCAATTAAACACAGGCCACAATCTGTTGTTGCAAAATGCACCAGCAGATAAGGGCCTACATTGTATCTTCTAATGATTACTCATAAAACAATGCATAGACCCAGATCTGCTGGCATATTAAGCAACCGAAGATCAAGGTCTGTTTGCAGCTTGAGTATAAGTAAATGTAGGTGGTATATTTTCAACTCCACAGGTATGGTCAGTATGGTCACTCTATCAACAGGATATATAGCATCTATTGCAAGTTCAAAGTCTCTGTATGAATATATATATATATATATATATATATATATAGCGCTGCTAGCGCCCACCTTCGTACGGACTGTCAACCGCGGCGCTTTCTTTCCAGCCAAAGGGAATGCCCATGAGCCAGCGCCCAATGTTCTGTTTCAATCTATACCACACATTTGTGTACTTTTCTACAGTCTACTCATGTTTATCAGGTCAAATCCAAAGTTTGTTGGATTACCCCAAGCATCAGACAAATGAATCTGACCAAATGATTGAGATATGATCATAAAAATACAGCTATCCCTTATTATAATGCCCCTCAATGTAAAGTGATTACACATATAAAGTGATACCGCTATGGACCTCATGACCAAAATGAAACCATTAAACTTAAATTAGTCAATCCAATATATGATAATATTGGCTGAAAAAAAATAACATGAAAGTTAATATTATTTCTTTTATTTCCCTTTAACACATTATTATTTAACAAAATTAATTGCCTAAATACCATGAATTGAACAAAAAAATATATTTAAATTGCATAAACTGAAATTATTAATGTTTGTTTAACCAGTGGTTTTGTTGATTTCCTTCCAACACACATAAACACAATCATCAAATATTCAGCCATTCTCACTATGCTGTATGCAAGTGCATCAAAAGAAAATGCCAGTGAATGCAAGCAATTACTAATCTGGATTAATAAGTGAATGAGTAAAGTGAGCATATAAGCCCCTAATAATAACAACTAGTGATTCACTGTAATTATCATATTAAGTCAAGATAAGAATTCATCAGGTGTTACATCAGGATGACTGTTAGAATGAAGAAGAACATCAGATTTTATAACATGTACACAACAAACATTTGGCATCCATATGAAGATGTCAGAGTTGGAACATGAAACTGTCCAATAAACCTGTAGTTTTCTTTATAAGAAAAGAAAATTGTCATGATATTTTGTCACATAAATGCTGTTTTCACAAAAAGATGAACAGACTGAAGTTGGTTTTGCAACTCAAGTTCAATAATGAAGTTATTTAAGCTTACCCTATCAATATCTTCTTTCAGTTCTTTGATGCGCTTTTCCTGTTCTTGAATGTTAACAACTGAAAGAAAATTAGTAGAGTTTTACAATAAAGAGATAATGAATTCTAATATCATTCGAGAAATACATCATGAAATGTAACAGCAATCAAGGAATTCATAAAGAAAAGTAACATAATTTAAAAAATACATACTAAATGCACTAGTACTTTGAAAATTTGAAGCATTATGTCTGAGCTGCTCATTAAACTGGTGTGAATTAGTAAATTTGTAAAATTCATGGTATGAAATCTGTACAAGTCAACATTAGACAAAGTGTAAAATATTGATACTGCTCCTGCAAAAATTTATGATATGAATACAATGAACATGACAGGATAAGAGCAGGAAACTAGCACTGATTTTATTTACAATACATCATTCTTGATGTTGATCCTACCAACCAAAAATCCATTGCATTATTAATGATGCTGATCCTACTGACCAAAAATCCAAAGCATTGTTAATGATGCTGATCCTACTGACCAAAAATCCATAGCGTTGTTAATGATGCTGACCCTACCGACTAAAAATCCACAGCATTGTTAATGATGCTGACCCTACCGACTAAAAATCCATTGTTAATTATGCTGATCCTACCGACTAAAAATCCATAGCATTGTAAATTATGCTGACCCTACCAACTAAAAATCCATAACATTGTTAATGGTGCTGATCCTACCAACTAAAAATCCATAGCACTATTAATGATGCTGATCCTACCAACTAAAAATCCATAACATTTTTAATGATGCTGATCCTACCAGCCAAAAATTCATAGGATTGTTAATGATGCTGATCCTACTGACTAAAAATCCATAGCATTATTAATGATGCTGTTCCTACCGACTAAAAATCCATAGCGTTGTTAATTATGCTGATCCTACCGACTAAAAATCCATAGCATTGTTAATTATGCTGATCCTACCGACTAAAAATCAATAGGATTGTTAATGATGCTGATCCTACCGAATAAAAATCATAACATTTTTAATAATGCCGATCCTACCGACCAAAATTTCATAGCATTGTTAATGATGCCGATCCTACTGACCAAGAATCTACAGACTAAAAATCCATAGCATTGTTAATGATGCTGATACTACCAACTAAAAATCCTTTGCATTGTTAATGATACTGATCCTATCAGCTAAAAATCCATAACATTGTTAATGATGCTGATACTACCAACTAAAAATCCATAGCATTGTTAATGATGCTGATCCTACCAACTAAAAATCCATAGCATTGTTAATGATGCTGATCCTACCAACTAAAAATCTATTGCATTTTTAATGATGCTGATACTACCAACTTGCCAGCAGAAAATTGATAGCTATGCCATACCGTTCAGTGGCTTCACAATAATGGACACAAAAGTTTGTCTCAGATTTCAAAAACTCATATCTGTGTCAAAAGGTTAAATAAATAATTATGTCTCACCATTCGATGGCTCATTCCTATATCTAGCAGTTAAGGTTAAATACCATTCAAAGATCATATCTATGTCTCACAATTCAAAAACTCATGCCAGCAGAACATAGATTATGGATTGCCCACTCAATATAGGGCAATGGATTAGATGTCCACTATGAATAGTGCATTTCCATTTGTGTGATGGACATCCACTGGATTTTATTGCACATATAGTAGGGTTTATGGCAAATCTCACTGATTTTATTTAATTCATACTGAGACCTGACGTACTAAACAGACTGGAGAAATGATGTAAACCTGATCATGTCATGTGTCCATTCATACCTTTATATGTATAAACTATTGTAACAATGTCTTTGATATTTATCAGTGGCCTAGCTTGGAATATGTAAAGACAAATGTTCGTAAAGTAGAAAAATTTTTGTTTTACTCCTGCATGTACTAATCAGTAGGTATTTTATAGTAGTAGTAGATCAATTATCTAATTTATGAATAACTATGTTGTTTAATGACACCACAACTTGTAAAATGTGTGCATCATAGTAACAAGCACCTGTACATAGCCTAATGGAAGATTGATTTGTAAACCAAATGAGCAGCTTCTTAAAATAAAGTCATCATTTTTATTGTAATATATGTATCCTGACAGTGATACCTATGTCTTGCTTGTAACTAATGCAAATGAAATACTATTTAACTAATTACCTTCAGTATCTTGATCTGGAAAGTTATCTTGACGTCTCTCATAATCTTCTCGGTCCTGAATCAGCCAAATGGTTTAAATTACTAGCACTTTGAGCATTTTGAAAAATATTGGTATTGTTAACATCATTCCAAATTTTGTATATTTAGAACACTTACAACATAAATATTTCATTATCTGCATAAATTATGGCAATATATAAATGCATTTTGCTCCTAATTAAAAGTTTGCACCTCTTCTTGTCTTACTAAATTTGAGCACAGTTTTATTGTCTTGATTTTGTTAAAGTTCATGTACTTGATTGTCTTGAGTCTCTTTAGCTTACACTATTGTATTGTCTTGATTTTCTTAAAGTAATGTATTCTTTTGATTTTTTCTACAGCACTGTACTGTTTTTTATTATTCGTACATATTTTAATGCTTAAAAAATTATAGATTAAAGCAAGTATGTAATATCTACTAACTTTAAACAAGAAGAAAGTTTCTTCACAAAATAAATCAGGGGAATGTACTTAAAATAAATACATAAAATATTACATACAGCATGTTAATTTTATGATTCAAATAACTTATTCCACAAGTTTATGACTAAAAATTATAAGCTGGTATGCAAATTTTGTTACAATATGCCATATCTTTTCTTTCATTGAAAAATAACTGTAGATATAATCAGGAATGGAATAACTTCATTGATATTAAATCTGCAAAACATTTAAATATTTGATGACTTTGCCAAAACCTGATTAGCTTGTTGACAACACAGTAATATCCAACTCTAGTTATACCAGATAAATTCTACATGGCTAGAAAACTAGATATTGGAAAAGGGAAACTTGAATTGTGTAGGGAAAATTACATAATAAGAACTCTATCAATAGTAACATAACAATCTGTTTTGATGTAACTTAATCTGTGAAACTGTACACATACATGCAATTATTATATTAATATCATGCAAAAACTGATGATCAAAATCAATTTGACTCAAGTATAGAATACAAGTTATCAACATCATACAAGTGTTAAGCACTCAAAAGAGCTTCTTTATCTAATGAAAATAAAAAGTAAAACCAAATACAAATATGTCCATGATTTATTGTGATGGATATACATTTACAACACTATGAGTCCTCTCTACAGACTGGACAGAAGGTGAGGGTGTTGTAGAAGGGGGTGGGGATGGATGGTGGAACATGAAAGAATTAAACATAAAATTATCTGATCCAGTATAACATGTAGCCAACTTTCATAATGCACCAATGTATCAAGGCCAATGCTGTTAATTCATCTTAAGATTTTAAGAAAATGGCCTGGATGGACAACTACCCCACTATACAGACAGGAAATGGCCTGGATGGACAACTACCCCACTATACAGACAGGTGTATGCTATGCCAGGCTAGAAATAGGGAGTGTTTTGGAACTTACCAGTCATAACAGGACAGGTGTTTTGGCACTTACCTAAACCTCAGACTTAAAAAACCTGAAGAAACTACAAGTGTCAAGACTTGTTTGATGTTGTCAGGTTTGAAGTCATTTGGTATGTGCTGATCAATAGATCAGTAAGGGTTGTAAACCTGGGGTCTTTTGAAACAGGCAGTATTGGAAAAAGGTATCATTTGGGGGACAGCAAACAATATTTTTGGTATGTCTCTGGAACTTGCTCATTTTTTTGTATACAAAACTTTACTTGCCAAAATAATTTTCAATGTATTGTAATGCTGCTTTGCAAAAATTTTCTCTTGAATTTGTGTTTTCAGACAAAATGTAAAAGATCTCATGTCTTGTTGTCAAGTAAAAGTCTCAGCGTGTTTGCCAGTAATGGTAATATCTGTATTGACATTAATGGTTTTCATTCAATACACAGCTAATGGTAATATCTATACTGTAATTAGCAGCCACATTCCTTGATTTTATCTCACTGAACAATAGAGCATTGGTATGGGTTAGTAAATTCAGAAAAATCTTGAAACAAATGAAATTATTCTCATTGGAAGTATTATGTACAGTGAATTAAGGGTAATTTGTGTCCTGTGGCTAATTAACAAGGATTTTTATTTGATGAAAGAATTTAATAAAAAGAAAAGAAAAAAGAAAAACAAAATTACAACTACATGTGTTTGCTAGTAAGTATAATGCTTCCATTTGTATATAAGTCTGAAAACCCTGTCTTTCTATTACATTTCATGTTTGCTGTAAACACTGTGCTTACTGCAATAACAGTTTTGATTTGATCTGTGCTTGCTTTTCCAAATCCAAATCTATTTTGAAAGTGACATATTTACTGAGTCCCATGTTCAGTCAACTGTCGGTGCTTGTCTTGCATAACTAACAACTTCCTATGATTAAACCACACACTCGATACCTGTTTAGTTGTGGACACTCTCTAATGCAATTGCAAAAACTGCAACATGTGTTATTTCACTAAAGCCCATGTTATACAAAAAAAGGATAAAGTTTCTTAATAGTTTGCAGCGTGTTGTTTACATTGTCATTTGAATAACATACTTTTGTAAATTGATATGCTTTGATGATTCAGAAATATGGGGAAAAGGAAACATAGTGCATACAATGAGGATAGAATTTGTATCAGATGACATCAGACAGTGATGTTTATAGGATACCATGAATCACAATGCATTTTGCGTTAACCATGCTTTCATTTCTACACTGTGATGAGTTTTGTGTGTGTTTGTAGTGTAGATTTTGCATGATCACTATATAGCGGTCACTGGGGGATTAGTAATATAGAGTTTTTATAGCGGTCACTGCGGGATTAGTAACATAGAGTTTATATAGCGGTCACTGGGGGATTAGTAATATAGAGTTTATATAGCGGTCACTGGGGGATTAGTAATACAGAGTTTCCCTTGGAAAACACAATGTATCTAGCTCTAATCCATGTATTGGCTGATTTTCTGCTGGAGAGATAAATCAAAATAAATAACTAAGCAACCAATGATTATTTTGCATTCACTGCTATACATGTAAAGAAAGACAAATCTGTCTTTTAAAATTCACATGTGTAACACTACCATAAGTGCTAATTTTATTGCTGGAGCAATTTTTT
This sequence comes from Megalonaias nervosa, assembly GCA_016617855.1. Classification (NCBI taxonomy): domain Eukaryota; kingdom Metazoa; phylum Mollusca; class Bivalvia; order Unionida; family Unionidae; genus Megalonaias; species Megalonaias nervosa. Next base: position 31,242 of record JAECUM010014056.1, on the reverse strand, counting down.
TCTCCCGATTTATTTTCTGATACTGAATCAAACAATTTAAATTATTTTGAAGAAGAAAGAAAATAAATTTTATTGCAATCCCTTGGAATACAGAAAATATGGTATTAATGGGGGGGGGAGCTTGACCATAACACATATCCATACAGTAGTGTTACAAAAGTGGCCCCCCCCCCACCAACCCATACATTCCCTTCCCCCAATAAACGGCCCATATCCTAAACTACTACAGTGCTGTGCATAGGTAGATATAGGTTGATACTGTTCAGCATTAGCAGCATATTAAACTTGGGTGAATATGCCAGTTATACTATGATTAAATAAATAACACTGGTAGATTTTAGATGGAGGTAAATCTTGCATTAAATGTGGGTAAATATGGTAATAATACACTGATTTCATAAATAACACTGGTAGAAACAGATGGAGGTAAATCAGCCATTAAATGTGGGCAAGTATGGTAGTAGTGCAATAAATCAATAAATACGATGCAATCAATGTGGGTAAATATGGTAGAAATACAAACATTTAATGGGGCCCCGAGTGGCCGAGTGGTCTAAAGCGCTGACCGTTACGGATCACTGCCATCTCACCTCTGTCTGCGTAAGTTCGAGTCCAGGCTCGGCTAACGTGGGTACGTGAGAAAGCCTGCCAGTAGCTTCTCGTGGGTCGGTGGTTCTTCCCGGGATTTTCCAGGGTTCTTCCTCCACCATTAATACTGGCCGCCATGTATAGCCTATCTTGTGCTGAAAAATGGCGTTAAACCCTATAACAACAACAACAACAACAACAAACATTTAATTTTAAAACAGTGCTGGTGGATTTGGATGGAGGGTAAACCAGGCATGTTCTCCCCATTTCCTTGTTTGTTTGTTTGTGGGTTTAATGACATTTTTCAGCACATAATAGGCTATGCATGGCGATCAATATATCTGGCAGATGAAGAACCCATGAAAAATCCACGAGGAACCACCAACCCAAAGGAGGCTACTGGCAAGCTTACTCATATACCACATCGGTCAAGTTTGAGTCTTGAACCCATGTGTACAAAGGTGAGATGGCAATAGTCAGTAAAGGCAAGTACCTTGGACCATTCGTCCACCTGGGGCCCTCCCTTATTTTTGTCTCAGGTATATGTGGTTGTCTTCTGCTAGATGCTAAAAAAAAGCTTTCAGCTTTCTTTTTTGTTCTAGTATCATTTAATTAGCAGCCCTTGACTAGACTCTTATGAGTGAACCCAGCTATACAAGCAAACCTAGGCAAAAACCATGCCACTGTGGATAAAAATACAGTAACACCTTGTTAAAAAAAAAATTTTCTTAATTGTTTGAATTTTTTAAAATTGTCCTTTGTGAATAAATATAATGTTCATTTTTTTTATTTACCAAACATGACTACAAACAAAATCATCAAGGAAGGTTTGTCTTTTTTCTGCCCCTAGTAATTTTTACCCAAAAATAATAAAAAAATTATTGAGTTACTCATTGGAATTTTGTGTAATGGGTTACTCAGTGGAATTTTGTGTAATGGGTTACTCAGTGGAATTTTGTGTAATGGGTTACTCATAGCAACTTCCGTTAAATGTCTGGTACATTACTCATTTTAATATTCACAAGCATAATTATTTCCATTACTCCAGCATTATTTCAACTTAGTTGAGATCCTTGTATTCTCTATTTCAACTTAACTTACATCCTTATATTTTTTATTGAAATATCAGGTCTAACATTACACTTATTAAGGGTGTTAACTTTTCTGTGCACCTGTCAGACTGCTTTGATATTTAGCTCCATTTTATTAACCATAAATTTGGATCAGATTAAACAGTGGTTAGGACAATTAACTAAACCTCTGTTAAGGAATCTAGTACTGAATACAAGTCAAATCACTTTAATATTCACATTTAAATATATTTATGGTTAAGATAATACTAAATAAATAGGAAATATTGGTGTCCATTTCATGCTTTGTCAGCTTAAGAAATGAAATGGTTTTATTTGTTCATTATTGTCACCTAACTGGGTACAGTGAGAATTACTCTACTGTCATAGAATCTACAATGAAGATCAGAAACCTTAAAGCAGATTGCACTTTTATTATAAATTTCTTCTGAATATAATATTTTCACCAACTAATTATGACTACAAATTTTTAAGGTAAATAACATAGTTTAAATACAAATATCCACCCGTTTTATACCATGATCATACTTTTGCACTGCAGACTGTCATACTCACCATTCTCATTTACTTCGACTTTCTCCAGGCACTGACAATATTACATTTGATATAAGAGATCATATCGTATATAATTTACTATTTATGATACAATGTCGCTGATTATTTTTTGTGTTACAAAATAAAAATCCAAGTATTGGAACAAACATTCAAATTTTTAAAATTCCAATTAAGAAACCGTTGAAGTGGAATCCATACATGGAAAGTAAAACTATTTTTCTCTATTATCTCTCAGTAAACAAAAGTCTCAATCAAGAATATGACAGTATCAGCTGAATGATTAAAAGAATCCCTTATAATTTATATTAACATCATCAGACAGATGGCATGCATACAGCTCTCCCTTTCTAAAATGCAGTAGTCAGGGTCAATAACTGCAAAGTTATGTATCAAACAGTGTTATAGCAAGAACTGCATTGTGTACAGAACCATGATATAATGAGAGCAGATTAATATACCAAACAGTGTTATAGCAAGAACTGCATTGTGTACAGAACCATGATATAATGAGAGCAGATTAATATACCTAACTGTGGTATAGCATGAATTAACAGAATATGTTCGATAATGGTGTTTTCAACAAGAATAAAGATATGACACTAAGCTTTACCTTGTCTTCTTTTTAAACCTACATTGTTATACACTGGTATGATTCTGGTCTTGGTGTTCATAGTGGTATAGCATTACCAGTATATACCAAAGCACAGTATAATGTACAACAAAACATGTCATGATTAGGGAAAGCAGTATTTTGTAATTTTACTCAGATGTTAAACTATTTAAAAATGCATTCCAATGCTACCAAAAAAATCTGTAGAGACTGAAGCATTATTAACTGTGCAATTTCTGGCATTTCACTACAACTTGTTAATTTAAAACAAAATTCTTCCAGTTGATAAGTGCATGTAGTTCATTAGTGACTATCTTTAGTGGCCATCTTTGACTCTAGCATGCAGGTAACACTTGTGATCTGCTAATACCTCATAAATAGATGTCCGATATCCTGGGCTTTGCAATCTCAACCCTCGGTTACGTAATTTAAGTCCTCGGTTAGATGTAATACCTTGTTGTCTAGACTCCTGGCTAAGTGATCTAACTTCTTGACCAGATAATCTTGACTCATTGATGGATATTTTAGACTCTTGTCTTCTTACTCTAGCTGCCTGACTTGGCAGTCTAGAATTACCTGAATGTAGCCTAGAGTCAAGAGTAAACATTTTAGAATCATGGCTAGATAGTCTAGAATCTCGAGTAGGTAGTCTAGAATCCTGGTTAGGTCGCCTAGATTCCAGCTTGAAGAGTCTTTTCTCCTGATTTGGTGGTTTGTTATCCTGTTTTCGGAGCTTAAACTCATGAGTGGGAAGTCTAGAGTCCTTTGACATTACTCTTGAATTATCCTGGCTCTGTAAACTTCCCTGCTCATGGGAGGGGAAAAAATCTGATTAACACTCTTACAGGCTCAAAACTTGGTATCATCTTTGCATGAATCTAATTGGTCAATAAGCATACAATTTTCATCTATGTACAATTTGATTGGACAGGAAGCATCTCATCTATGAATAAATTTGATTGGTCAATAAGCATACAGTATTCATCTATGTACAAATCTGATTGGTCAACAGTCATATAATATTAATCTATGTGCTCAACAGCAAGCAGCATTGACACATGATGCAGCAGTTGATCAAGGTCAGTGATGTGTGCTTGAAAATAGAGCAAATAGCATAGCCTTCTTTAACTAGACTGATCATGTTTTTTTGTGCAGTCTCCACCAAACAAGGGATCTTGTTTAAAAAAAGAGTTTTCCTTGTAATTCCAGAATGAGGCTGTCCCAAAATTTAGAAATGTGAGGTGGCATCATTTTAATGATGAGATGATGTCATGTTTTGTGTAAACATCAGCACTTTCACTGGCTGATTGAAGCATGGTTCCTGCATTGGCATCCATTAATAATATTATGTTTAATGATATCCTTTAACCTTACAAAATAATTTTGGCTTGAATAAACAAAGAAATTATTCTTAAATGACCTCTAAAAGATCAAGAAATGTTTTCTCATATCATTTTATAAAAATTTACCAAAGCGCCTTCTATCTGTGACAGGAACCAATGAAATTTTTTTTTTACTAGACTCTCATATGGGAATCTCATGGAGCCATGTGAGAGTTAAGTTGAACGAGACTACAAATAGCTTAGACTGGTCTGTTGTTTCATTATGTGACTTCCACTGTGAAGCTATGCCACAAAGGATATCTTATATTAAACATCCACACTTGACTTTCTCTCTGTGTGTCCTGACTGCCAAACAAGTGGTCATAAGTTTGAAACTCGCAGCAGAATTAAAATAAATTCTATTTTTATTTTTTACTTTTTCTGTATTTTTATGTTCAAACTTTCCTTTAAACTTACTCATCCCAATATATTTTTTAATTTCTTTTTACTTATATTTTGAGACTTTCTTTTACCACTCCCATCCTAAGATGGGCAACTAAGCTAGTTCATTAATAATAGTACATTAGTCCTTACCTACAAGGCACCACAAAATAAACATGCTCCCTCATATATCATAGCCATAAGTATCAAATTTTGGAAAAATTTATCAAACTCACTTCAGTATAAGAAGACCTCACATATAATGCAGTTCAGCTTTGAATGCTCCCCTTAAGAACATTATAATGAGGTAACAGTGTAACACTGGTATCAGGTGATGTGCCTGTCACAGGGCATTTAACATTAGAAAATATTCATAAATGTGTGGTGAGGATTGTGAACTTGTTTTATCTGTTACATGTATCTGGCATTTGAATTGTAACTCTTGTGATGCTAGTGTCAGGTGAAGTACATGTCACACAGCATCTAACATAAGAAAATATTCATAAATGTGTGATGAGGATTGTGAACTTGTTTTATCTGTTACATGTATCTGGCATTTGAATTGTAACTCTTGTGATGCTAGTGTCAGGTGAAGTACATGTCACACAGCATCTAACATAAGAAAATATTCATAAATGTGTGATGAGGATTGTGAACTTGTTTTATCTGTTACATGTATCTGGCATTTGAATTGTAACTCTTGTGATGCTAGTGTCAGGTGAAGTACATGTCACACAGCATCTAACATAAGAAAATATTCATAAATGTGTGGTGAGGATTGTGAACTAATTTCATATGCTACATATGCCTGATACCTAACATTTAAATGGTAACTCTTGTGACACTGGTGTCAGGTGAGGTAAGTGTCACACAGCATTTAACATAAGAAAATATTCATAAATGTGTGATGAGGACTGTGAACTCATTTAATGTGCTAGTGTTACATGTTCCTGGCATCTGAATGGTAACTCTTGTGACACTAGTGTTGCACTAGTGTTACTAATAAATGTGTATTGATAAATAAACCCCTGATCTAAATATAACTGACAATGAATGACATTAGATCCCACTATATTTTTCCTTTCACCAGTAGATGAAACAAGAGAATTCTACATAGCAGATAATGTGTATTAAAAAAGGGCACAATAACCAAAACAAACATTCTCTCACACAGCAATGACTAAGTGGACCTTTATGTTACAGTCTAATTAAATGGTCTAAGAACACAGTACGTGCTCAATGGACCTTCCTGTCACAATCTAATTGAATGGTCAATGAACACAGTCTAATGAAATGGTCTATCAACACAGTCAATCAAACTGTCCACTGCCTGAAATAATAGCACAGTACTGATTTAGAAGGATACGGTAGTGCATTTCTCTGAAATACTTAATATGGAATAGAATCTGGAAATTGTATGATTGTTTGAACACATTTTCAAACAAAAGCCTCTGAGACCAATAGAAAACCTGGTCCTTATCAAAAGATACAGTGCAAAAGGGTTAAATTTACTTTATATTAACAACGAACTTGGTTCAGTGTATATCCTTCCCAGGAGTGAATTAAGAATTAAGACCTCCACCCTTCTAACAAAACTAAAGAAATAGATAATGGAAAAAAGAAATCAGTGTTAAATAGGAAACAAAAAGGATTACTAGTTTGTAATGTTAGGAGATGTACAAGTTTGTGCAGAAAGAACCTTGAATGTGCAAGGGTGAGTAAAAATCATCTAAGTTTCAATAAATATAAAAAGATGCTAACAGCTTGCAAAATAAAACAAGTCTGTGCGATATTTACTCACGTTACATTTGCTATGTACAAATCAAAACAATGTCAGCTAAAATTGCAGGTCAGGATATATATATATATATATATATATACACACACACATAATCAGGTTATTTGAAACATCTGAAGTATGTTATTTGATACCATCAGCTGATCTCAGATATTGGAAATTAATGTGCCACTTCAAAATGTTGAAATACAAATGCTCATTCAGGGCCATGTCATCGTGGCAACAGGAGTCTATGTAAAAAAGATTATCATGAGACAAGGTCTTGTTGCATGTGTACATATACTTGCATAGCCCTGAACAGTGCATTTGTAAAACTTTTAAAATCTATTTGTGCTATAAAATCTAAAGAAAACTCTCATTTAAAAGTGGACCTTTTTGTCATCTTGAAATAATTAAATCAATTATATAAGAATACTATACAAATTTTGAAATATTGAAATGTCTGATCACTCAGGAAACAACTGCTTGGATTTAGGTACAAAATTGTTCTGTCAACTCTGGGGAATATCTGAATTTCAGGACCTACACACAATTCCCAAACACAAGAATGAGATGCATGATACAATTGACTCCAACAATACAGCAATCAGCAACAGTTGTTACAACCACAAAACACAACCAGACTTCCCCAAGCCACATATGAATAGAATAAAATCCTAATAAATTGAATAGATTACCCTGTTGTATTGTTTATCCTCTGGATTGGATAACTGATGTTCTGTAAATTTCTGCTTTCTGACATCCTGTCCCTGGTAAAACACATAATTCACACCAAAGTTAAGAGTTTCAAGGTCCAAAATTTCAAATGTCCACAATTCAAGTTTCATTTTAAGACATGAATTATATCCGTCAAGTGTGAATTGCCTCAGATACACACTAGCTTTGTGAGACACAGGGATTATATGGACCCAGAAGGGTGAAACCAAGAGGGTCAAATAACCCTTTGATCTCACAAAACCAATTTTTATCTGCAACAGTTGACACATGATGGGTATGATATATTTATTTTTTAACATACTTCATAATGATCATGTCAAATTAAGCGGTGACAGTCATTTACGCACTCCAATGCATATCATCTTCCCTACAAGAGCCCCCGAGCTTCAAGTTGAAACAGCCAATCAAAATTATTCAAGTTTTAAAAGTTGGAAATGCAACATCATGAAAAAATGCTGACAAGACAATGTATAAATTAGTCTTGGTATTACAAGTTACCTTTATTGTGATTCGATTGATATTAATTACAGGTATGGAAACAATTTATGGTGGTTTCAGCTGAAATGGTGTCAGAGAAGTTTAGAATGATAGGGAAATCATGGCTTGTATCTTCCATGATTGGCTTTAATGTTCAAAGGAATTATGATGATACATGAATCATCTCTGTAGCTAAATCAGGTCACTGCTGATGGGATTATAAGTGTTCTTTTTCTTAATCATAATGCAACAAGCCTTGTCCATGAAAATGTGTGAAAATCTGCCATTTGATTTTACATGGAAATCAGTGGATCATCATTCTCTCTCTTTCATTCTCTGAAAACAAAGAATATGAAAAACATGGTTGTGCAATAGGTCATTAAGTCTTTGTGTGGTTCCTTTAGTAGGAAATTGGTATCAATCCTCCAATAAATACTTGATTGCGTCTAATAGGGAAACAATTTTGAAGTATGTTAGAACATTGCTCTTACTACTGGACAAAAAACTACAATAGACTGTCTAGTTATAGACACAACTCAAGGGAGATAATTTGCATTATTTAAAAGACAGAATGTATATTTAAGAAGTAATGTGTTGAGGAATAGACTTATTTATGAAATTTCTGTGCCTTAATCATAAAAGTGTAAATTTCAGGGGACAAGAATTTTGTATATCCAACTAGCCCGGAAAACTGAAAAATAGAGATTGCTTGGTATATAAATTTTTGTCTATGTAGCCAAAATTTTATTTAGAAAAGGGCACAAATTCAAATTCATAAGATCCTTTTCCCACTAGTTATCATTACTGGACTAGAGGGTCAGTACTGCAATTCTTGCCCCTGAATATAAATTATTTTGTGGGTAGAGATAATATGATGTGTTGTCATTCTACATTATTAAAATTATCTCCCTTGCTAGGTTAATTCTATGTACCAGTGTAATATACAAAACTATTCCATTTATTAGTATAGCTTTGATATATACACAGTTTAAAATATTCTTGATTACATAATCTATGCACAAAATAATCCTCTGCTTGATTTGTCCAATACACCACTTAGACTTAAACGAATGTATGCATACATGTTGAAAATTGTAAAAGAAAAATAATGACAACTTTGAGTTTATTTGACAGGATATATAAAGTTTTTATCAAGAAAAATATATTCCCATAGACAGAATTCATTCATGCGCTTTTCTTTGATTATCTTTCTGTTATTGGTGTGGTTCCTCTCAGATTAACATCATATGAGGAACCCCCTATTGCCGAAATTCGAAAGGTTTTATGTGTTTTTGTTTCCTCCCCATACATTGTGTCTGTCTGTTTTAAATTTAATTTTATTAATTTCAATTTTATTGAATTCTGATTTAGGGTTTGTAAACCTTCCTAATCTATCTTTATAGTACTCCTTAACCCGGTCTGGTTTCAGAGTTTCTTTATTCAAGTGATCATTGCCATAGATCAATAGTGTCCCATGTGTGCTATGTGCGTGTGCTATTTGTTGTGTATGTTCTTATATTCATGTTGGGACTGGCTGATAATCAAATCATTAAAGTTGTTACTTATTTAAGGTTCTGTTTGACTCGAGAAGTTTGGTTGGACATATTGTCTTGACCTTACTTCTCAGTCTTGTCAACCTGTATTTTTATGTATATGCTAAAGAAAGAGGATAGTTAGAAAGTAACCGATCAGTTGAAAGAATTGTATAAGTGTTTGTAAGTTTTCATGGTTTTGTAATGTTCTTGCTTTTGGCCTCCCTGGTTCACTGGAACGGGACGTGCTGCCTCACATTAGTCACGTAGCATTGTCCTCACCCTCCCCTGGGAGGCTCTTGGTTTGTTTAGTTGCGTTGGTGTTGTTTGTAAATAGGTTGTCAAGATCGCACAGGTATATACACATTATAAAATTTATAAATCCATTTCTATACTTGTTTTCATTGCCATATTAATATATTCTGTTAAATCACTATACAGTTTTTTATCATTTATGTCATTGGTAAATAATAAACATTTATCATTTACATAACTATATTTACTGATTATTTTATTCTTTATTGTTTCTCTTTCCTGCTTTATTTTTTAAACAATTTAATATCATATGATTCTTTCCAAATGTCATCTTTCCTTAAATATCTTATACTTTTTTAAACTGTTTTGTTTGATTTTTTCGGAAAGATGATATCCAAACACTAAAGACAATTTATAAAAGAACTAATATTAAGCTAACCTTGGGGTTTAAAAAATGTAGTAAAATCTATGTCCTCAAATTATTTACAAAATGTAAACCCTTGGTTATTATTTTACACTATAAAGGAATCATATAATTCAACTGAAATAATGTCAGTTGTGTCTAAGGCTTGTGCAGTTAATTAGGTCTTGTCAGCAATTATTGGTCAGTTTTTAGTTGTGATTGACCAGTGGGGGTATCAATTCATACTCAGATCTTTAGAGGAAAAACAGCTGAACAAGAGTCCTTATAATTATAAAGTATAAAGAAAACTACTATAAATACTATAAATCACCCTTAATTAGCCCATGTTTGATGATAAACCCATCCCCTGCTGTATGTATGTACTATATATATATATATATATATATATATATATATATATATATATATATATATATATATATATATATATATATATATATATGCTATTACCTATTGACTTAAGTCTGAAATAAAGATTTTATTATTACTATTATTATTAATAATATTATTGCTATTAATATTATTACTATTAATATTAATTTTTTAGAAAATTTTTCCAATTTTCATTTAAGAAAATCACTGCCAATATAAAAAACCATTCACTGTTTTTGAAACAAATGGACAAGATGGACACCTGGATTTATTATAGGAGAAAAACTGCATTAAAACACTAACTTGTGTTTTATTATGCTGATATAAGTCATGTTAGTACACTTATAATATTAGTATGTTTACCCACCGAGAAACAACATTGACCAACCCATACAACACCATGCAAAAATGCTCTTTAAGGATGTTTTGGCTACATGTATGTGCAACGTAAGATAGCAACTTGATTTTTATGGGAAATGTCAGGAAATTAGGAATTGCCACTAATTTTTGTGCCTCTGTTTTAATTATTTTTCTCAGCTGCAAAAGTATTTGAATAATTTAAAAGACAAAGTAACTTTTCATAGATAAAAATTAAATAAAAAAAGGTCTTCCTACATTAGACTACAACAGATTCATTTCTGTCCAACACATCCAAATCACAAATTTTAAATATAAATAATATTTTAGGAACATAATCGCCTTACAAAAGACAAATATATTTTAACTCATAACAACTAACCTGTCTTTTAAAATGGCAGCCATAACATCCTCAAATGCTAAATAAACATAAACAAAATTAAAAGACTCCAAAAAATCCATGGTGCTTTTTCAATCTGGAGTAAGAAATTGCTCAGTTTGCAAGATCTGCAAGCTTAGTGTCATCGGGAATAATAATCGGAACATCCTATATCTGTCAACTTCATCAGGACATAACAGTATAACCACTGAAAATCTGTCAATGTCATAGGGAAATAATAGTATTACCACTGAACATCTGTCAATGTCATGGGGAAATAATAGTATTACCACCATATATCTGTCAACAACACAAACCAGATTAATGCAAATTACTAATTATATTTTCACATCAACATTAGACAAGATTTTTTGGAACCTACAATGAAACTTGCCTATGAAGGACAGATAATGCACCTCAACATGGTGTTACATGCAGAGAGATATTCCTTATAAACAAAACTTGAATATGAAAGTAAAACAAAGAACAAGGATATTGTCCTATATGAACATTTGTAGTTTATCTGGAGGTGTCCATAAAGGCAGGTTTCACTGTACTCAGTTTAAATCACACAGCCCACATTTAATTTAAAATTGAAAACTAACTGTTAAATGTATGTCAGATAACTTTTACATTACTAATGCATGAGTATGATTAAAACAAAGCTTATGTAGATTCGAGCATGTTTAAACAAAATCAGTGCAAGCTAAAACAATGAGTGTTAGGTGAATGAGGTAGCAGATTATCGTGAGGCATACATGCAGCTAAAGACAGTGTTACTACACAGAACCAAGGTCAATGACAGGTCAGGTCAAGGTCATACATATTAGGTCATCTCCATGGAAACAACTTACTCTTGGAGCCCCATGACCTGGCTGGCCAAACCATTTTTCACTGTATTTTTCAGCCATTTCATAGTTCTAGAATTAAATGAAATTTTAATAAGTGATTCCCTTTGCAAATTTAAATAGATAATAAAATGCCAATTATATGTAAAGGATTTTTGGTGTCATAATTCCATGCAATAAAATGCATGCAGTCTTCATGCAGATAACAGAACACAGCACAAGAAATTTAATGTGATTATCTCTAGAACAAAAGTAAATATACAGAACAGAAAGTCCCAAAAACTGAAAAACAGGCCCAGGACTGATTTAAATAGGATACAGATTAGAAATGTCAGTTAAATATTTCTGAGCTCCAAAGAAAAATAAAGAAACAAAACCAGAAAAAAATTTTTGGAAGACAAACATAGTCTAGACAGTTTCATAAAATGAATAAAATATAGCAAAGATTTCTCCACTCTATAACCAAAGATAAAATGCTGTGAACAAAGCAATGCCCATTTAGTCATAATACTGAAGTACAGACAGGTAATTGTTTAAATGTTATTATTGTTCAAACAGGATACAGATTTTGTTTGTTTGTTTGTGTGGGTTCAATGCACATTATAGGCCAATATATTTGGTGGAGGAAGAACCAAGAAAATGCCAGGAAGAACCACCAACCCATGGGAAGCTACTGGCAAGCTTTACCACATATCCACATTGGCTGAGCTGAGATTTGAACCCATGTGGACAAAGGTGAGATGTGTGACATGTAAAGGTTAGTGCCCTAAAGGTTAGCCACCCAGAGCCCCTCAAAAAGAATACAGGCCCAACACTGTACAGATGTTTGGTAACTGGATGCCACCTTGGCCCTTTAAAACAGGCCCAACACTCTGCAGACATTTGGTGAAAGGATGTCAATTTCCTACCTGTGCTTTGATATTATGACTGCTTAAGGCATTGATTGCTTGCACCATTTTTGACTTTGGCTGTTCAATAAGGTCATGATAATGTTTCATGACATTATTCCACAGAACCTAATAAATGCTAACCATTTGTTTGGAGACCAAAGGACTGTCTTAGAGTCATGAAAGAAATGTACAAAATGATAATATAAGCTTTAAAATACATCAAATTTGTGCAATAGCATAGAAATGTTTATTTTCACAGCTCTTTAGCTCTAAAGTGTATAATGAAAAGCCAAAAAAGCATATCATAATTTCCAGTAACAAATTCTAAATCATAAATGAGATTGAATGTAGGTATACTAATCTTTTTTTAAAAATAATTGTTTTAGAATGATGGCCCATGAAAAAAATTGGGATGAATGGTACCTTAATTTGGAAAAATAACAGTATGTATCTTTTATTATCAATAGTCAAGGTCAGTCAGATCACATGATTAATTTACAATTAAACAAATAAGACCTCATTATGTGAAGCAATGCTAGTTTTCTTGCTAGCTAAGTTCAATTTAATTCAGAAGATGCTTCTCTCTCTCTCTCTCTCTCTCTCTCTCTCGCCATAACATAGTGTTGTCTGTCTATTAATAAACTGAACAGTCTTAGGCACAATCCATGATTCTGGTCTTACGGAAAAAGTTTGTTTATACTGCTGTCAGCCAATATCTTGAATTTATATTTTCCTTCTCAGCAATTGAAAGAAAAGATTTGTTGTTGTTGTAGGGTTTAACGCCATTTTTCAGCACAAGATAGGCTATACATGGCGGCCAGTATAATTGGTGGAGGAAGAACCCTGGACAACCCCGGGAAGAACCACCAACCCACGAGAAGCTTGAAAGAAAAGAAAAGAGTGCCAGATGATAATGAACACAAGTATGAACAAATATGAGCAATTTAGATACTTCATTGATCTTGCTTTAAGAGCAACACTAAGATCTCGGGTTATCAAATTTTTTAACTTGCTCCTACAATTATCCAGTATTGTGTCTAATTTAGGCAGATGGGCAATTGGCCCATGTAGAAGAAAATACCGCTCAATGTTCAGATTTAGGAAGATCCCTTAATAATACCAAACGAGATAAATCTTCCTCAAAAGGGTCACATATCAAGCAGGAGCTGAAAATATTCAAATGCTTCTTAACTCAAATAGTTGCTTTAGAAAAGGAAAAAATGCCCACAACAAAGTTAAGAAATTCAAGAAAGGTAAGGCTTCTCTCCCTTTGCATTCTGCATCAACCATAGAACTGGCATCTTATACTGCCTTAAATAAGCCAAATATTTTAGAAGATATATCAATGCCATGCAAAATATGAGTAAAGAAATAAAAAAATAAAAAGACAGATGCTCAGAAAATATGAATAACAATAGGGGGTCCCTCCCCCACTCACTAATTAAAGAATAGAACATAATTTTATTGATCTGCCATACGAAAAAAGCACATTGTCTGTATAACCTGTAATTCATATACAACGCACTGTTGCATAAATAAATGAATGAAAGATTTGTTACAATATTTGATACTGTAATGATGCTTATAAATTAAGACATTTCATGTATCCTCATAATAGAAACAGTAATCCAACAAAATCTAGAGTTTGCTGATATAATATCTAATCTCTATATGGAACAATATACTCAAAACTAGGTCACAGCAACCAAGCTGCGGGGATATACCTTGATATCAAGACACATTCTTTGCTTAAGGTTAGGTCTGAAATGAATACAGCCCAGACATTAGGCTGGGTAGTCTAAAAAGAATACAGCCCAGACATTTAGCTGGGTGGTTTGAAAAGAATACAGCCCAGACATTAGGCTGGGTAGTCTAAAAAGAATACAGCCCAGACATTCAGCTGGGTGGTTTGAAACGAAAACAGCCCAGACATTAGGCTGGGCTGATGCACACATGCACAGATACAAGGATACACGGATAAACAAAGTAAATCCTGTTGGACCATTCTGTTTCTCAAAGAGAAGACAAGAAACCTTGTTATTGATCTTAAATTGCTAATGAGATTAGACAATTTTGCTGTGGTTCGAGATTGTGTACAATGTATAATAATGCTTGATAATTTTGCTGTGGATAGAGATTGTGTACACTGTATCACGAGCTCATCAACCTTTCCATAAAAACTCTTAATTGACACATTAATTATTGGCTTATTCCTTTACAGTTTGTTAATGATAAATCCCATTTGAAAAGAAATGTGAAGATCAGTATTGGCATATTTTGTGTCAAACAGTTTATTTGTCTCATTGTAAACCATTCCATATTCCTGTAAGTCATACTTCAAATAGTTTATTTCTCTAATTGTAAACCATTCCATATTCCTGTAAGTCATACTTTAAACAGTTTATTTGTCTCATTGTAAACCATTCCATATTCCTGTAAGTCATACTTCAAACAGTTTATTTGTCTCATTCTAAACCATTCCATATTCCTGTAAGTCATACTTTAAACAGTTTATTTGTCTCATTGTCAACCATTCCATATTCCTGTAAGTCATACTTCAAACAGTTTATTTGTCTAACTGTGATACATTCCATATTCCTGTATGTCATACTTCAAACAGTTTATTTATCTCATTGTGAACCATCCCATATTCCTGTAAGTCATACTTCAAACAATTTATTTGCATTGTGAGCCATTCCATATTCCTGTATGTCATACTTCAAACAGTTTATTTGTCTCATTGTGAACCATTCCATATTCCTGTACATCATACTTCAAATAGTTTATTCTTTTCACACTGTAAACCATTCCATATTCCTGTAAGTCATACTTCAAACAGTTTATTCTTCTCACACTGTAAACCATTCCATATTCCTGTAAGCCATACTTCAAACAGTTTATTCTTCTCACACTGTAAACCATTCCATATTCCTGTACGTCATACTTCAAACAGTTTACTCTTCTCACACTGTAAACCATTCCATATTCCTGTAAGTCATACTTCAAACAGTTTATTCTTCTCACACTGTAAACCATTCCATATTCCTGTAAGTCATACTTCAAACAGTTTATTCTTCTCACACTGTAAACCATTCCATATTCCTGTAAGTCATACTTCAAACAGTTTATTCTTCTCACACTGTAAACCATTCCATATTCCTGTAAGTCATACTTCAAACAGTTTATTCTTCTCACACTGTAAACCATTCCATATTCCTGTAAGTCATACTTCAAACAGTTTATTCTTCTCACACTGTAAACCATTCCATATTCCTGTAAGTCATACTTCAAACAGTTTATTCTTCTCACACTGTAAACCATTCCATATTCCTGTACGTCATACTTCAAACAGTTTATTCTTCTCACACTGTAAACCATTCCATATTCCTGTAAGTCATACTTCAAACAGTTTATTCTTCTCACACTGTAAACCATTCCATATTCCTGTAAGCCATACTTCAAACAGTTTATTCTTCTCACACTGTAAACCATTCCATATTCCTGTAAGTCATACTTCAAACAGTTTATTCTTCTCACACTGTAAACCATTCCATATTCCTGTACGTCATACTTCAAACAGTTTATTCTTCTCACACTGTAAACCATTCCATATTCCTGTAAGTCATACTTCAAACAGTTTATTCTTCTCACACTGTAAACCATTCCATATTCCTGTAAGCCATACTTCAAACAGTTTATTCTTCTCACACTGTAAACCATTCCATATTCCTGTACGTCATACTTCAAACAGTTTACTCTTCTCACACTGTAAACCATTCCATATTCCTGTAAGTCATACTTCAAACAGTTTATTCTTCTCACACTGTAAACCATTCCATATTCCTGTAAGTCATACTTCAAACAGTTTATTCTTCTCACACTGTAAACCATTCCATATTCCTGTAAGTCATACTTCAAACAGTTTACTCTTCTCACACTGTAAACCATTCCATATTCCTGTAAGTCATACTTCAAACAGTTTATTCTTCTCACACTGTAAACCATTCCATATTCCTGTACGTCATACTTCAAACAGTTTACTCTTCTCACACTGTAAACCATTCCATATTCCTGTAAGTCATACTTCAAACAGTTTATTCTTCTCACACTGTAAACCATTCCATATTCCTGTAAGTCATACTTCAAACAGTTTATTCTTCTCACACTGTAAACCATTCCATATTCCTGTAAGTCATACTTCAAACAGTTTATTCATCACAGTGTGAACAATTCCAATGTATTCCTGTAAGTGATACTTCAAACAGTTATTTTTGTTGTCTCATTGTGAATCATTTCATATCTAATATTGCAATCTATTTTGCAGACTTCAAACATATATACTTATGTTGGGCTTCATGTAGGATTGATACACACATATTTAAATTCCTAATACATACTGCTGTATTATTATAGCTCTAGCTTGCATATATCTTCAAGACAGAATAAAATGGATCAGGCATGGAGAAAACTCAATCTGAATGAGCGACATTCTACCCTTACATGTATCTGAGCTAAGTATCAAAACCTGGACCACAAAGGTGTGAAGTAAGCATACTGCCATTGAACTATCTTAAGTAGTAGTGCTAAGATTAATCAAGCTAACTGAATACTGGTTGTAAAATTCAAATGACCTAGTACAGTATTCAATCATGATTTTCAAAAATCAATAAGAAATGAGTATTCTTGTTTTATTTCTGTTCATACTTTTGTTATGAAATATTCACAAGTAGTGTAAGTGAGACTTCACCCCTGCTCCCTATTCAGTTAGTTATTCAATAAATATTTGTAAGTGAGATTTTACCCCTGCCCCCATTTGGTTAATTATTCAATAAACATTCATGACTGAGACTTCATCCCTGCCACCTATTCGGTTATCTATACAATAAATATTCATGACTGAGACTTTATCCCTGCTCTCTGATTGGTTATCTATGCATAAAATATTCATAAGTGAAACTTCACCCCTGCTCCCTATTCAGTTATTTATATAAGAAATATTCATAAATGAGACTTCATCCTAACTTCAAGTTCTGTTATATGTACAATAAATATCGGTAAGTAAAACTTTGCCCCTGTTCCCTGTTACGACCCTGTAGTTAAATTACATGTGTGTTAAAATTTGAATTCTTTCTAATTCTTTTTATTTCATTTTTATTTCATTTTTATATCATTAAATATAATTATTATTATGATGATGATTATGTTCGCAGTGTCTGATATTTTGTTAGAAACATTGTGTTTATTTAGAACGCAAATGTGACTCGTGTAAGCACGATTTTTGCAAGACTGTTTTGTCGTATTAAGTAAACAGTCAGAAA
Organism: Megalonaias nervosa; assembly: GCA_016617855.1. Lineage (NCBI taxonomy): Eukaryota > Metazoa > Mollusca > Bivalvia > Unionida > Unionidae > Megalonaias > Megalonaias nervosa. The sequence continues at coordinate 13,268 of JAECUM010014056.1, read as the reverse complement.
TAGCTATATAAATGATTGGCTGTGACCACGATCGTTTCTAATAATACTTGTTGACATTCTATACTACGTTGGCGATATTTCAAAATCTCCCCGATTTCTTCATTCGTGTACATGAAATGACATGTTAATTTGCTTTAAAATACTCAGGTAGCTGCGAACTAGTCTAGAGTCATATTGGAGAGTCATATTTTAACATCTTAGAGAGTCACATCGTAACATCTTATAGAGTTTCTAAATACCTTAAGAAGAAGGTATTCTTTTGTGCTGGAAAGTGTTGTACGTTCGTACGTCTGTGTGGAACGACATGTGTTTTGTTGTTGATAGCTGCACTTCATCTACCGTTTAAATAATAATTATTTTCCCTGGAGAACTACACAACTGGCTTTGGACAAAGACATTTGCTGAAATTAATTCTAAATTGGAACAGGACAGTACAAATTGTGATCCACAGTGAAAATTCTGGACATTTGTGTTTAACCTTTGTCTGACGTCATCATCCGCCATCTTGGAATGGAATTGAGATTCAGACTTCAATTTAGAACTGTTTATTCACAGGACTTATGTGTTTTCACAATTTTAGAACAAATTTTTGGATCTTCTTCGTAAATCGTAAGTCTTGTTTCATATTTTTACCTTTTCACCATGTTTTCTAGGGAAATAAATTATTTTTGTTAAAATTTACAAAGCTTGTTGTCTTCGCTCTTTTCTTTATGTTACTTTAGATGAGCCAATATGTAACATCCCTATCTGGTTATCTATACAATAAATATTCATAAATGAGACTTCACCCCTGATCCCTATTCAGTTATCATTATGCAGCTTTTTCTTTCTCAAAACTGCAAGAAGCTTGAAAAAATACACATATCAACTGAACAGATACTTACAAACTTATGCATTATCCAATCTAATGCACTAAAAAATCCTTCTTTTTTCAGCAAAGTATGTCAAAATCCCTTTCTACAGGAAACCATGTTGCAATGAGCATCAGTTACACAGATTCTACCCTGGACTGAATAAAGCGCTGGGGTCTAATGCTCATGCATGACTTGGTCATGGCAGAGAATCTTGATGTTTCATCCATAAAGAATGACAAGAAGTTTAAAAAATGTGAAATACACATGCATGTAGCAATACAATAAATAAATGTGTATTTAATTAACAATATGCAGATCTTGTATGAAGCATTAAAACTCCTGAGTAGTTCTGTGTCTAGACAGTATGGTGTTGGGTGTTCATTGTATGTTATTATAAACTATGATTTTGTCTCACAGACTTAACAAAGGAAGTAAAGGAACTCTTTTTTCCTATATACATCATAGTCAAGCACTATATATCATCAATATCAACTTGAGTCAAAGCATTACGATTGTATAAAACAATCTATATCATGGTGCCATTCAACTTGCTCAATATACTCACATGTATCATGACTAAAATAATGAAAAAAAGTTGAATAAAGAATAAAAAGAACATACTTATTTCAATATTTGTAATTTCCTCACCAGAGAAATGCTGATTTCTCTGATTTATCAATCAGAGAAGTTAATAAATATTATGTTCTTATATGTGTACTGTCCAGTATCAGGTGGACATGTTTTGGCATAGCAGACTCCCAAGCTTGCCGAACACCACTAGAACAACTAGTCCAGCAGAGATGTATGTCAGTACATGTACAAAAACACATAAGAACTCTCTGTACTTTTCATGAAGAAAGAACAGTTTAAGTTTTGAAATGTACATTCTTTTCTCCACCAAAAAAACAATGATCAACAAGGAATAGAATTATCAGGGGGAGATTACTAAAAGTGGCAAATCTATTGATTTTGAAGCATTTTGTTGGGTATTTGAGGTCCTTATGTGGCTTATGGACCTATTTTTTATCCTAAAGGTCCCCATAACAAAATTGTTCTTTTCCTGGGACTAAGGAATTTTGGACAAGCACTGATACTTGTTAAAACCTGAAAGGATAAGTAAAGTAAATTTTAAAAAAATGACATACCAACTTCTGTTCCTCTCTCTGTCGCTCCTTCTCCAGCTCTTTTTTGTACCGATACTCTCTCAGGTCTGCATCTGCAATCTCCTGCTCCTTGATACGCTTCCCACGCTCTGCAGTCCTGCAAATTCAACCAAATATTGATTAGTTCAAAATTATTATCCTTGCACTTTTAAAAGAAAAAGTGGGCTATGATAATTCTTCTCATCAGGAGGTACTTGCATGCACATGAAATATAGTTCATTTTCTCATGTACCATTTAAGACAGAACCTTGAAACTGGGGGTGGGGGATGGGGGTGTGCTTGCGGACAAAATGACTTACACATATACACTTGTAATAGCAATTGGTATATATCTAATAATACACAGAGTTCAGCTGCTTTGATGCAGCTTTATAAACAAGCTTCGTTTTATAATGATTGTACAAGAAATTATAAATACAGTTCTCTCAACAATCCAGATACTGAAGGAGACAATTGTTTCTGAGTGTGCATAAAGGAAACAGGAGAACTCAGTCAGAGGAAACTATAATGGGTAGTCACTAACTCTTGCAATTGTTATCTCTGATGATCAAACCTAGAGCTGAATTGGTACAAAGCAAGTGCAGTACAACTATGATATCAAGGCCTTTGAATAATCATGCTAAATAAGTATTGAAGAGCATGGAACTTGCCAAATATGGCAAAAATCTGATCTGAACATCAGGTGAATATCTGTATATATGCCCATGTCAAAACAAGATCTATTAATAGACTGACTTCAGTATTGGTGGAAAGATTGTAAAATCAGGCTAGAAATTGATATTACTTTCGTAAACCTGTACATCAAATTTAACTCAATCCAGGTGCTGCTTTTTTACCAATTATTATTCAGCCAATATAAAGAATGGGTGTCCAGATAAAAACAGATTGTCCAATATTGATGGAAAAAAGTAAAAAATCAGACTCACCCTAAAATGTTTGGTTAACAGCTGTTGTAATAAATTTGATCTAAATCTACTGAATGCTTTTGATTTACTCGGTGAAAGAGACGAACATAATGCACATATATATGCACATACCTATAAGGCAATAATATGTTAATAGTTTTGAAAGTATTGATGATTTAACATTAAAATACCAGAGATTTTCCTTAGACACATGCCATTTACTTTACTGTTATAAAAACTCAACTTTTAAAAAATACTGAAATACATCAAAACAACAACAGCTTACAAAACTATCAAGTTATAAATCTTCCCTGGTAAGAATGAATTATGTCCCATGTTGCAACTGGATATTTTGACATATTGCTAAATAAACTCATTTGTTTCATGCAATATTTCAAGCCTTACGTCAGTTCACGAAGAGGATCTCGCACAACTCGACGAGGGGATCTGGATGGGGAAGGTGGGGGATTATCACGTTTTGGGGTTCCAAGAGGAGGCAAGTTGGCATCATCAAACTGTTCATTTGCTGCAATTAGATAAATAAGATTAATGGCATATCAGACAATGGCATATTTTACACTCCACATCAAAGCTGGTTGAGTACCCAGCATCTAATGGCATATTTTAGACTGGACAACAAAGCTGGTTGAGTACTCAGCATCTAATGGCATATTTAGACTTGACAACAAAGCTCACTAAATGCACAGCATCGAATGGCATATTTTTGACTCAACAACAAGGCTGGTTGATTACTCAGCATCTAATGGTATAGTTTAGACCTGAGAACAAAGCTGGTTGAGTACCAGCATCTAATAGCATATTTTAGACTCTGTGACAAAGCTGGTTGAGTACCCAGCATCTAATAGCATATTTTAGACTCTGTGACAAAGCTGGTTGAGTACCCAGCATTTAATAGCATATTTTAGACTCTGTGACAAAGCTGGTTGAGTACCCAGCATCTAATAGCATATTTTAAACTCTGTGACAAAGCTGGTTGAGTACCCAGCATCTAATTGCATATTTTAAACTCTGTGACAAAGCTGGTTGAGTACCCAGCATCTAATAGCATATTTTAGACTCTGTGACAAAGCTGGTTGAGTACCCAGCATCTAATAGCATATTTTAGACTCTGTGACAAAGCTGGTTGAGTACCCAGCATCTAATAGCATATTTTAGACTCTGTGACAAAGCTGGTTGAGTACCCAGCATCTAATAGCATATTTTAAACTCTGTGACAAAGCTGGTTGAGTACCCAGCATCTAATAGCATATTTTAAACTCTGTGACAAAGCTGGTTGAGTACCCAGCATCTAATAGCATATTTTAAACTCTGTGACAAAGCTGGTTGAGTACCCAGCATCTAATGGCTGTGTTTGGAGTTTTCTACATCTACAGCATGCTAATAAATAATAAAAGATAATTTCATATATTCATAGCACCAAAATTGTTCAGCACATGAAAATATTCTATTTACAAATTTTACAATTCAGTTAGCAATTCTTCTATTATATGAGGTACAACAAGAATATAAAACATAAGGATTAACATAAGGACAGTGGCTATTATAGTTACATGTGCCAACGAGATTTGTTTGACAAATTTTCTATGAGAAAATACATTTGCTTTTGGTTTCAATACTGAATAAAAAGTACTATCACTGAGCTAAGCCTTCTTCATGGAAGCTCATGAAAAATATTCTAAATGAAACATTTGAATTGTAACAATTGAGACTTTGATCAATTGCTAGCAAAATCAATAAAAACATGTTCTGAATAGAATGTTTACATATTTTAATCAACTATTCTGATTAGTTCCTTCATTTTCCTAATATATGAAACAGTCACTCCCCATATCTGTTGCTGAGAAACCTAAGCTGGAAAGATACTGTAATTTGTATCCAAGTTGGAAATATCCTGGGAAAGGTAAATTATTGCTGAAATGTTAAAATCTAACCCATGACAAGAAAAATAAAATGATGACAATGGTTTCTACAAAAAAGAATATTAAAACATTTCTTTAACATGTCACACAGGATAACAGTGCTATTCTCAAGATAACATAACTTATTTTAAAAACTATACTATGAAAGAAGGCTAATGATAACTGATAATTTTATTCAAAATATTCGCAATACTTTAATATTTTTTGTTGCACTAGTGTTAGCAACAGTGAGTGAATTATGTTACAGTTTAAATACTACACCTGTACACCATTACACTGATGCTGTCCTTAGTATGCATTGTCATATACACTGTTGGTAATTTCTATTGTAATTGTTTTATTCCCTGCACCCCCCATCTGTAAAGACCCCAGTCAGTCATTCTGTAGTTGCCATTATCAATCAGACTTTATGTATGGTAAAATCAACTGATATGTGCATTAATGTTTATGTGTGAAATTATGCATTTAATACAAATATATTTCTCCATATAGTTTTCAGAAAAATCTTGAAATGAAAACAAAAACCAGATTACTGCATTAAGTATGCACACTAAACTATTCCTTACATCCTTAAGACAGTGTGGTGTAATAACAGAATGTCAGCATTCCAAGGACACTAAGGGAGCCAACTCAGGCTGGCCTGGATGGGTATTGAACCCGCAACCCTTGGATTATGAGTTTGATGCTCCATCAACTGAGCTACAAATCTGGTTAAAGATTCAATGGACAAAGTTCCTTCTTTTGATGTAAAAGAACCTCTTCATCTTCCCATGAAATTATGAACTGAGAAAAATGACAAAACCATAAAAGCTGATAGCTCATAAAAATAAATGAAGTCACTGTAGATTGTGATTTAGATGCCACGTACATGTGATGCTTTCTGTGGTAGGCAATTTTGCCCTCTTGACCCTCTAGTGACTGAAATACATGTTGCTTTGTATTTGCTGAAGTGAATTGTGATGCATATTCCTTTAGATGCCAATTAAAAGGATTTCTACATGTGTCTGAAGATAATCCCATCAGAGAAGATAATGATTACTTTCTTTCCTTTCAGAAGGTAATGAAGGTATTCCAATTCTGTCTCCAAATTATTGACCAAGGAAAATAACTTACACTGAAAAAAATCTTGTTTATCACCTGCTGGTGGAAGAGGAGGAAGAGGAGACTGATAAGCAGGGTCAGCTACACCTGCAATGAAAAATAAAATTTATTGACAAACCCACGTTTTATAACTTAACAGTGTAGTCTAGCTTACAACTAATAGTTTCAATTGTAAGCCATAAATTCTCACTTGCAACCAAATCTTAACTGCAGGCAATACAGGTATCCACTGACTTATGTGATTTTGACTCATGCAAATTTTGCATTAATGCGATTTCATATATTTTTTTAATTTCATTTTTTCAGTGAAGATTAAAAAAATAATGAAATTATGTGTCTGAAACAAATAATTAGAATTTTTAAAATGCTAAAATGAATGGCATTAAAGTTAACTAATTACATATTTCCCAAAGAAATTAAAGATAGTGAAACCAAAACTTTCTAATTAAGCAATTATCGCTTTTTGGAATGCAACTATTGCTTAAGTCAGTGGTTAGCTGCTGTACTATCCAAGATGTGATCCATATCATTACCTGTAGCAAGAAAAATATGACTGCTACTCTTGCAAACAAGTCTGGATATAAATGATCTCAAAATTGTATTGTCTAACTTTCAACCAGTGTTGTTAATTGTGATGATAATTAGTTTATTGTCACATTGGTTACCAAAGTTGGTTATTGTAACCATGAAAGATACTGCTGTCTCACTTGCAACCTCTGTTAAGTCTTGTGACTAGAGAAATGTATTATCTCCCTTGTAACTACAGACCTGACAGCTTCAGTAAAATGAAAATCAGGATGTCAAAGGAAAAGAATCAGGATTTGGAGAAAAAAAAATAGGATCAGTGTTTGCGATCATATGGTTACAAAAACTTTACAAAGAAACTGACATCTCCGCTGCCTTATGCTGTTTAGTTAACATGAAAAATGTATGCTACAATCATACATTGTTAATTCAATTAAAACAAAATATCAGCATAAAAGATGAAAATGGAAAAAAAACGATTTTCGGAGTATGACTGTAGAGTATTCCTAGTTGAATTTCTGCATCACATTTTCTCCCTTTGCACAGCCATTGTGAATCAAAGGTATTTACTAAAAAAAATTTGGGCATTTTTAAAATTTGGGATTTGGGAGAAAAAAAATCAGAAAATCAGAATTTTCTGATTTTTAAACAAAATATTAGGATGATCCTGAATAAATCAGGATAAGTGGCAGGTCTGTAACAAATGTTGGCACCTGTGACCATACAAATAGCTGAAAAACTAGATTCTAAATCTGGAGCCCAAGACCATAAAAATGGAATATCTCAGTTATCACTGATGTTTTCCATTGTAATCATAGAAATGTATTTAATTAATACTTGAAAACAACATTGCTGTTGTGACCTGGATATGAGATTTAAAAAGAATGTTGATCCCTAAAGGTACACATTTTATGCATCTTAGACAATATATATGCACATCTCGTACCCTTAAAGTGTGAGGTCAATAAAAGTAACTTCTCCATGGAAAACAATATCCTAACAAAATTCTAATTAAGCTGCCAAGGATGTGAGCATGTATAATAAATATGCTGTACAGCTCCTATCCATTGTTGCTCAAAAGTAAACCAACCTAAAACATCTGAAAATACAGAAGTCATCTTGACAGGTAAACCAGGTCACAGTGACCTAATCTTGGTATGTTTGTTTTACTTTTATTAAGATGTATCCACTTGTCAATTTTCATGAGTGCACATAAAATAGGGTCCAAGATCTTAACAGTGTAATGAACAGAAAGGATTGAGAATATATTACTGAAAATTCAAAAGTCAAAAAAGCTTAAAAGTTGAGTCACACTGACCTCATTTCAGTATGGTTGAGTTACCTTTAATGAGATGCATGCACATACAATTTTTGATGAGTGTAGATGAAACTAAGTCCAAGAAATTGAGAATGTTACACATAAGCAGCTAAAAACAAGTCATTAAATTGTCAAAATTGGGTCACATTGATCGAGTTTATGTAAAGCTGAGTTACTAAGATGTATCTACTTGTCAATTTTCATGAGTAGAGGTGAAAAATAAGTCCAATATTGAGGGTACAACAAACAAATGAGCAAACACTTACATACAAACATGTGAACAAACAGGAAAGTGGATAAGATACAACATAAATTTTGAACACATATGAATCGCCATTTTCTTCCACTGACTATTTACCAATAATTTCACCCAAAATTAAAGTAAACTTTAAAAGTAAATATAATAAGGCTAAATATAAGTTTCCTGTAAATCAATGTAAGATGCTTTGTTCAAACTTTAACATTATTTAACTAGATGTACTTCATTATAAATTTCTTTCAATGAAAACTGTATACTCCAAGTCTCCCACAGACAGCATTATGGTGAGGGAATGCTGTAATTGTCTCCCTTTGATAATTAAACAAACATGTATAAACGCTATACACTTTCAGTATTTCAGATTTAATGTTTGCTTGTGTACTTTATCTTCTAGTAGAACAGACTAATCTAAAAGCTGAAAATGTGACAATATGTTAAAAAACATTTAATAAATTATAAAAGTATCAAAGAATATCATTAATATCTCATGTAAAGACATTTGAGGAAATCTCAACAATATAAATTGCATTGTAAATGTTCTATTTTTAAACATTCAGATCAATTAGACAATGTAAACTTTGTCTCACACACATCCATGTACTGATGTAACAAAACTCTATAACTATATCTGACTTGCATAAACCTCAAAACAATATTTTTGCCGTTTGTTCAGGAAAATGAGTTAATTGCCAGCAGAAAAGGGATACCTGTCACTGCGCTTAATGTAGGTGAATCCATTTTACTGACATTAATCATTAACATATGAAGTAAAAGTAAAATGTTATTTTAAAATTTACACTTCTTGTTAATTTTTTAAGAATATTTTATTTGATAAAATAAAATACATTCCTCAACACAATAATAACTTCTTGCCAATTAATATTCACAACATGCAAAATGAACACACAGTAAATGTAAAATTGTGATAACAATGTTTTCCAAGGTAAATAATGAAATATATTAGTCAGTGTTAAACTTTAAAGAATTTTATGAATTGTTTTTGTAATGTTTTGTTCAAATCCTGCAATGCCAATGATACAGTACCTGAAATGACTAATACATGAGATTCAGGTCTTGGTGACCTACTGTTACAAATAGATTATACAGATCTTTTTATTTTCACAAAATAATAACAAGAGTCCCTTGAAGGGACTAATGCTCTAGTGGGTGCAAAGATTTCAAGGAATTCAAGATCAGACCATTTCTTCTTTGTAGCTGCTTAGTGTAGAAACCCTCTCTCTGACATTCTTCAGTGATACATGATTTGATCTTTAAGTTAGCTGCTGTAGTGGACCTATCAGACATCAAATCAGCATCATTTTCATTTAGGACCAAGTAGTCATGATTAAGTCTTGTGGTGAAAGCCTCATGTCAATATGACCATCCATTCAGGAGGAAAAGATTTTCCATTGTAGCAGCCATATTGATGTCTGATTGGCAACATTTTCATTTAGGACCAACTAGGTATCAAAAGAAGATTATAGGTGAAAACCCCATGTTGATATAATGATCCATTTGGGAGGATTAGACATATTATTTTCAAGATGGCCACCATATTGGCTATATTAAGAATCAAATTATCATTTTCATTTAGGACTAACTAGAACTCTTCTGATGAAAATTTCACATCATGACTTTCCATTTAAAAGGAGTAACAATAACAAAATTTTCAAGATGGCTACCATAGTGGTCTTACTGATGTCAGATCAGCACCATTTTAATTTAATAGCCAGCAAGAGTCTGTATGAAGTTTTCTGGTGAAAATCTCATGGCTGCTGTGACTTTCCAATTTAGAGGAGAAACAGTAACAAAATTTTCAAGATGGCTGCCATAAAGGTAATACTGGCGATGTGCACCATTTCCATTTAGGACCAACTAGATATTATAAGAAGTTTTCTGGTGAAAGCACAATGTAGATATGACCAGCCATCTAGGAGAAGTAGTGACAACAAGATTTTCCAGATGGGAACTATAGTGGTCATATTGGAGATCAGATCAGCATCATTTTCATCTATGACCAACCAGACATCATAAGAAGTCTTTCAGTGAAAATCCCATGCTGATATGATTATTCATTCAGGAGAAGTAGTGATAATAATATTTTCAAGACAATCGATGTGGTGACCATATTGGATGTCTCCACAGTATCATTTTCATTTAGGACCAACAATACATCACAAGAAGTCTTTTAGTAAAAACCCCATATTGATATGAACATCCATTCAGGAAAAATAGCGACAACAAGATTCTTAAGATGGCAGCAGTGGCAGTCATATTAGATGTACAATTGGCACCATTTTCAGGACCAATTAAATGTCACAAGAAGTCTTCTTGTGAAATCCCATATCAGTATGACTTTCTGTTCAGGAAGAGTAGCAACAACAATATTTTCCAGATGGTTGCTGTGGTAGCAAATATTGGCCTCTGGATCTGCGCCATTTTCATTTAGGACCAACTAGGCATTATATGAAGTCATCTGCTTCTGTTCAGAAGGATTAGCATAAACAAGATTTTCAAGAAGGCAGCCACAGTGGCAATACAGGATTTTATATCCCAACCATTTTTGTTGGAATAAAAAGTCTTTTAGTGAAAAACCCATGTTGATATGACCATTCATTCAGGAGGAGAAGCAATAACAAGATCTTCAAGATGGCCACAGTGGTTACTATACTAGGCATCAGACTGGAACCATTTTCATTCAGGACCAGCTCGACATTATAAGAAGTTTTTTGGTGGACATCCTATGCCAATATGACTTTCCATTCAAGAACAGTAGTGACAACAAGATTTTCAAGACAGCCATGATGACATCAGATCAGACAATCTTTATTTAGAACCAACTAGATGTTATAAGAAGTCATGCTGTGAACATCAATGCTGATATCACAATCCATTTAGGAGGAGTAGCAATGATCAGATTTTCAAGATGGCTGCTGTGGTGGCCATACTTGGATGTCTGAGCAGCACTAATTTCATTTTGAACCAACTAGACCTTGGGATGAATGTTTGTGTAAGTTTCATAGCAATCCACCAAGTAGTTTAGGAGGTGTAGCAATAACAAACCTGTTCAAACAGACAGATGAACAGACAATGGAATGAGAGACAGATGACAGATAGAAATGATCCCATATGCTCTTTAGATCTATGAACTCTTGTGCTAAAAATGATTCAGGATAATTTTATCAATGTTCTAGTTTTGATGCAATGAAATTTTGATGTAAATTTGAAATGTACTTTTGTCCATGAATAAATTAAGAAGATATTTTAAATCAAGAAATGTAATGGTATTATGCATTACACTCTTGATATGAAATTGGAAATTAATTACTCTATTCTTACCTTTTCCAAAGTACTTATCAATGTGCCTATCATGTACATCAGCAGAGGGCTGGACCCTAAGGGGATTATGGGCCTCTACCATGTACCCCATAGGGAAGCCCTTAAACCGGTAGTCAGGGAAGTATTGTGGTGATGCAGGCTTATTGAACTTTCTGGGCAGGGAGTTATTGTAGCCAGCAGGCCGGGCTGTGTGAGAAATGGCAAACGTTTATCACATGCAAAACATCCAACATGCAGTGAAGCATAATACACACACACACATGCAATAGAAGCATCATCAATAATTTTCAAAATTGCATATATGAAAGATTGACTGTTTCATCAACACATGATAATTATGATAAAAAGTCGTTTAAGTAAAGTGACTAATATTTCACATTAGTGTATAATGTATACAAAAGAATGACATCTCACATTAGTGTATATCATAAACATAAGAATGGTAACTCATAATTGTGTTTGCTGCATGAGAGAATGAGATCTCATCAAAGTGTATACTGTATACAACACAATGACATCTCACAATAGTGTATACTATATACAGTACAATGATATCTCACAACACTGTATACTGTATACAACATCATCTCACAACATTGTATACTGTGTACAAGACAATGACATCTCAGAGCATTGTACACTGTTTACAACACAATGACATCTCACAATAGTCTATACTATATACAGTACAATGATATCTCACAACACTGTATACTGTATACAACATCATCTCACAACATTGACTAATGAGTCACCATCTATAAATAAAGCATTATTATTATTATTATTATTATTGTTATTATTATTATTATACTGTGTACAAGAGAATGACATCTCAGAGCACTGTACACTGTTTGCAACACAATGACATCTCACAATAGTCTATACTGTATACAACTCAATGACATCTCACAATAGAGTATATTGTATACAATACAATGATATCTCACAACATTTTCTACTGTATACAATGCAATGTCATCTCACAACATTGTACACAATCTACAACACAGTGACATCTCAAAACATTGTATACTTATGTAATGCAATGACATCTCACAACATTGTACACTGTATAAAACACAATGACATCTCACAACACTATATACTGCAAACAACACAATGACATCTTTCAACATTGTATACTGTATACCAAGTCCATTTTAATACACACTGATACATTAGAGCAGCAGTTCACAACCTAGGGAACTCAAATCAGGGGGTGGGTGGTCTTCAGTAGGGTTGGAAAGGGTCATTGGAGAACAAATTGTCTGCTTTTTAAATGCTGAAAAGTAGCCTGAGGGATGGGCGGTCCTGTTGGTGGCCAATTTAAGGCTGCAGCCAAAAAAAATAGATTGGGAACCACTGCACTAGATGAAATATTTGCAATATGAGTGTTGATGAATCAAAAGTCTTTTAGGTTTGAATGGATCATTCAGATTTAATCTACAACCTCCCAACCTCAAAACTTCTCAGAAGTTTTGACTCAGATTAGAAATAAATTTTTATTAAATTAATAAGTTTCTATCATTTGAAAACAATTTCTCAAGGTACTGACTTTTTCCATCCTTGCCAGTATGAGGTACCAGTAATAGTGGAAACGCCGGATCATTTCTTGTAAAATTTCTCTGAGATGGACATTAAAAGTTACATTTCATCAAATTAAGCGGGTCCACATGTTACTTCGGACCGAAACTTATGCCCGACATAACCAGGTTATCAACTTAACAGGGGTCGAGATAAGCGGGAAAAATTAGCATAGTAAAGAAGGATTTTTTTGGGACCGGACCAAAGTGCTCAAAATACACGGGTTCTCGAGATAACTGAGGTCGAGATAAGTGGGTTTGACTGTATATATATATAT
>JAECUM010014055.1:0-61975 GCA_016617855.1 Megalonaias nervosa | reverse complement strand
GACATCTACCAGGGCTGGATCGGGGGAGGGGTTGGTGGCCCGGGGTTTCCGGAATCCCCAGGTTAAAAAAAAAAAAACAAACGAAATGTACACACACACAACTTAGTCACTTTAAATTAAATTTGACCATCGTTTATTCTTGAGCACGTTTATTTGGTACTATGCACACTTTGAGTAAATAGACACCAGACTTTTGCTTTGGTGCCCTTTCGACGAACGTCAGGGCCCTTTCGAAATTTTGGAATCACCCCCTCCCCCAACACAAGACCTGGATCCCGCCTTGTCTGCATTTTCTTTTTCTTTATTACCTCACCTTACAAAACAACACACAGAACTCCTTTAAATTTCTGGCAACCGCTGTGTCACACTTCAGGTACTCGTGAGACCACTCTATGATACTGGATTGCCAATTTAGGCTGAGCACTAGCGAACCTTAAAATTAACGACATGGTGATACAGTATAATATCACAGCACGTTATGTCCGTTGGAAAGAATGCAGCCTGATAGAGTACGTGCTGTGGGGACCTTGAGTACAGTTCACGCATGTATCACTCATTATGTTAAATGAAGAATTCAGACCATCTCGGCTTTTTCAGCAAGACATGAATAAGCCTCGGGTATGGAAAAAGTAGATCATTTGCCTTCTCCGTCAAGTCCAGAAAATAAACCCTCGCTGCATTTACAACTTCGAGGTTAACCCTAAGGATCACATATCGAGTGAATGTTGATAGGTACTACGAACAACCTCCACTATGTATTAAATAAGGATTGATTGATAAGTTCGATGTATTTTTTCATTCAAAATTCTCGGTTTATCCGACAGTCAATTCAATCATAGAATTAGCCTCAACCGCCCGAATTAACTGGTAATTCTTTTTCTGAAGAGATATTTTATTTCTGGTGAACAAAATGTATGATTTTTCTATTAATTGCTGCACCAACATATATTCGAGTTATATTTTTGTCTTACAGAAATAGCACACATTTTTCCGAATGAAACCGGCGTGTACGATCCCAACATCGTTCGGCCATTTCCGCCAGTTAGGTCGCCAAATATTCTCGGAAGTGGTTGTAGGAATACACATCGATCTGATGTGTTTGGCAGAGGGCATCAGACATGTTACAACAGCAAAGTCCGAGATTATTCTGATCGTGTCTTTGCCTCTTTCAGTCGCCATCTTGTTCAATATGAACGAAAATAGTTCGTGTTTTTAACGTAGCTTTAACAATTTTTCAGTCATATCGCTACAATGTATACAGTGTGGCAGTTTATAGTGATGTCTAGCACTGGGGCATCATGCCGCAGACATGTACCATCATGTCCCACTCAGTCACATTATCCTGACACCAGGCTGACCAGTCCTAACACTTACCTCTTAACGGTAAGCGCCATGCGAGGCATCTGCTGGTACCATTTTCATAAGTCTTTGGTATGACTCGGCCGGGGTTCGAACCCGCGACCTCCGAGAAAGTTGCTCTGACCACTCAGGCCAACGGAGCGGTCACGAAAGTAGTTCACAAAGATAGTTCTCAGTTGCGACAAATTACATCCAATATTTCTTCCTCGACTTCATAGAAAATGTCAATGATGTTCCGATTGCGTCGATGTGGTGTTCTCTACTGAGTAAATTTAATAACTTTCGGTGTTTTCAAAACCGACCACTTCTATTTAGGCCTTATTGGATTGATTACTTCATGCAAAAATTTACTTACCTCCGAAACTGAAGAGCTTAACAACGTTCAAATACTGCGCACATCTGAAACTGAAGATTCAGCAACAGAAGTAATTCAATAAACATGGGCAACATTACGCTTTGCAAACATTTATTTGGAAATATTTTAGGAAGAATTGTACTTAGTTTAAATTGCAATCAGTTTATTAGATTGAACTTAGCAAGCCATGAAAATATACAGAGCAATGGGGGCACGTGCTTGGAACTAAATTGTTGCTCTTAACATACAGATGTGACCTCCCAGTTGGTCGGTGTAGGGATAATAATTCATTTTCACTTCCTGGAATTCAGAGGTAAATTATTAAAAAAAAAAAAAGAAAAAAAAAAAAAAAAAAAAAGAGCTGATCACATTATTTTATATTTCAGATATTTGGTGATTCATTCATTGCACTTTCAAAACGTGGTATTGTCTAATCTGGCAAAATTAGTTTCGTCTATTTTAATAACTGTTAAAGATAGTGTACTTTAGAATAAGTTAGGCTGATTTCTTTAGCTCATGGGAGAAGTGATTTTAATTAGGGAAATTCTTAGATAATGGCCAATTTCCGCAAGGACAGTATCTCCAAAAATTCAGCCACAGTACATGCAAGTAACATAGAGGTATATCAATGTTCTATCCATTGCACATGTTGCAAATGTAAACAACTTCACCTTACACCTGTCACTCTCACAGAATTTCATAATATTCGTAGAGCGGTCCCCAAAAGGCTAATCACTAAACCCATCTGATGTGTATTCTACAGCCACTTCTGCGGTTAGGTCTCACTGGATAGTTTCGTATTTTGACCCCCCCCCCAATTTTTAAGGTAGAAGGCATGAGCCTAATTATCACAATCCCAGCATTTATAAATTCACACATAAGCTAAATCTGTAATGTGGTTTATATTTACTTTGAGTTAGGCTTGGAAATGGGTTGGCTTGTTGGTGACTGCCTGTCACAGTTAGACTAGCATTGGAGATCAAATGCGTAACTTGGGCTGCAAATGAGCAGCCAACTTGGCTTACGTATTTACATGTGTCTGCTACAGAGGTAGATATCTAAAAATCTACATGGTTGAGGGGTGATGAAAAGTATGCTAATTTGTTATAGTACTAGTGAACTTTAAAGATGAATAAGGTACATACTGATTCTTTTAGCCGCTTTGTCACAGGAAAATGTTCAAAATAGCTCTTTTCTGTCAAAAATGAATGTAAAAAAAGAGTGGTTGGTGGTAGTATCGGTTCAGTATAAAAGCCACCAGTTGTATAAGGAATTAACCTCAATACCTCAGTCAGAATCTTACAAGCATCCTTTCAACAAAAATCATTAATTAGTTTTTATTTGTATCTTTAATGTAATATTATTATCATTTTCTGCAATAGGTCATCGTCGGATGAAAATTTGCCAAGAAAACTGTCCAGTGAGACCTTATCACTGTATTTGGCGGAAATGGCCGAGGGCTGTTCCGATCGGTAGGATTTAAATAGAAGCTGTGAATGTATATGATGAAACGTGTTCTCAGTTACATATCTTCTGACATTTGTTTTACATCTCGTGAATTTTATTAAAATTAGCAATTCAGCATTGTTCATTTATTTACAAAAGATAATTGACTTTGATCGACTTTGACTTTTCGATCATTGGCGGAAATGCCTGATTTGTTCCCTGTAGATCTGATGCAAGGGTGTAATCAGATGTATTCCAAGTGTAGTTCCTGCGGCTGGCGACGAAGTCGAGGAATGGAAAGTCGAATTTCTTAAGGAATCAGGTTTATTGCCATTCATCACCGATGTTTACATATGTTGACAAATATCAGCGTTTTTAATTTTGTATAGACATGGAATAAAACAGAACTTCTATCAGAAATTCTGATCTTTAGATTGAACAATCACAATCAAGTAAATTACAAGTCACAATTAGTAGGTCTCCTGTACTGAGTAGTGATTTTGAAATGGAACCGTCAAATTCACGAATTATGTACAAATTCAGATCGTACTTTTGGCCTATAAAGACCTAACTGTCAAGGATTAAGACTTTTGTGATGTATAGAGTATGTTTTTACAGTTTGGGTACACCGTTCGCAGGTTTTATTGTAAAAGTCATAGAGTACGGTCATGTCGACATTCTAGTCCTACCACGTAAGACCCATCAGCACTTAAACAAAAACAACATGTGCTATGTCTTACATTGTAGGACTAGTCTACATTCAGGACAGATTATTTCATTATTGGCCATCATTTATTTTAGAAATTGATTTTACAGATCTGAAATGGCAGTTATTCACTTTATTTGGATTCTTATACATTCATATTCCTCTGTAAGATCATTATTTACACGCCTTCAAGAAGAACATACAGCAAAATCAAAGTTAAAGTATCTGGAAATTTTTGGACAAGATCAACCTAAAGGTGTGATCGAGTACAATCCAGATTGAATGTTATGCACTGTGATGTGACAATGAAAGCTACGCATGTTGATAAACAAATCCATATCATCTTATACTATGATGATTAGACTCGATGTGCTCTTTTCTTCACCCAATTTAATACCTGGCCACCATTGTAAAAGTCGATAGTGATTGATAATTTTCATCTGGAGGTTTCTTGGTGAGATTTAAAGTGCAGAACATTCAGTAATCAGGATTGAATTGACTTTTGTTAAACAAAATTAGTAGTATATTTTTAAATAGCAATTTTAATTTAATATGAGTAAATATGCATACAAGACCAGTATGGATTTTTCTATACAAGATGAACTTTCAGAAACGCCAAGGGTGAGTAGCCAGGTTTGTTGCATCCAGTTACGACTATACCCTGGGAAGGTCAACCACAATATTAAGTAAGTTGTTATGGAAACCATTCAACTGATGTAGAATGTAAAACTGGTTAATATTTTTGCTACAAAGGTTTTAAAAAGAAGCAAAAATACCATGCCTTAGTTTGATAAAACCATAAAGAATCATTAGAAATTGACATGTATATGCCTATAGCTTAAGGCATGGAGGTCACATAGGCAGTGATG
Organism: Megalonaias nervosa; assembly: GCA_016617855.1. Taxonomy (NCBI): domain Eukaryota; kingdom Metazoa; phylum Mollusca; class Bivalvia; order Unionida; family Unionidae; genus Megalonaias; species Megalonaias nervosa. The sequence goes on along the minus strand of JAECUM010014055.1, from coordinate 57,240 downwards.
TCACAATGAAAGCTGCGCATGTTGAAAATAATTTGTTTGCACCTGGTTATATAGTGTTAGACCCAGTTTCCAGTTTTCTTGACCACTATAGATGTTAAGGTAGGAGTGAGTAATTTTTCAAGGAAATAACAGAGGTCTCTCTTGGATTTTACAATTAGGAGTCCATAACTCCTATTTTGGTAAAAATAGGAGCCCCACCAGCAAAAGTTGCAATCCCCCTCCCATAAGCATTTAGGGCATATCTGAAGTAGCTAAATGTCCAGATGAGAAGAACCATTGGTTGTCAGTTACCTTACTTGTCCAAATTCTTTACACCACTGACATAGAGCTCTTGCTTGTCCATTAGAATCAGACTGAATTTTGTCAATTCAAGGAAAGGCTTTATTCCAAACACTAAGCCAGGCATCACACACTTTCTTACACTTGCCTACTGTTATATCTCAACAGTCAGTTCTAGCAGCTTTAGCACTCTTCAGAATCTCATTAGCCTTTGTCAATTTGCCCATTAACCCCAAAGTACTGATCCAAATTTGCAAATGGCATTTTGTCTAAGTCTTGACATGCCTTGATTTCAAGGTCATATGCACTACTTATTTGGCTATGAACAAGACAATGAAAGCTAAAATTGTTCGCCTGATGTACTCTTATAATGACTACATGCACATCTCTGGGACTTTCTGCATCTGAATTCAGTCATTGTAAATATTAGCACATTTTCACATCATTCAGCAGTTAGTTCAAGCCTTTGAACTTTCCGACCAGCTATTGTGTCATGTTCTTTTGATGTACTCTTATAATGACAATATGTACATCTGGGGGACTTTCAGCCACTGAATTCTGTCATTGTAAATAACAGTACAGCTAAAATGATCAATTGATCAACACATTTTCCCACTTTGCAGGTGGTTGAAGCAGGACTAGCAAGCCATTCAATTGTGCACACAAGCAGATGTGTGCATACGGAGGACTCCAGCATACATGATTTTCTGCATCCTAGATGCAAAAATTTGTCCAAATACACGTGATTAAGCATTTCCAAGAACTGTGAAATAACATTTATATAAAAAGCTAAGACACAAATAATACAGCCAGGATGTAGGTGAGTCTCCTCTGAAACATTCAAAGTTGTCAACAAGCTTAGGAATTGCCAAATGGAAAACTAATATCCTTCATTTGGATACAAGTAAATATGTTTACCTCCATTAGTAATGATCTGAATATTTAATCTATAATAATAGAGAAATATCATGTATGTATTGTTTACAAAATAAACGTCACTGGTCAGGTAGACCATTAACTTGATTTTGGACAAGTTTGTGGGTTTTTAAAAAAATTTTAATGTTGCTTTAACAAATTTAGTCATATTGCTGTGATGCCTACAGTGTGGCAATTGATAGTGATGTCTAGCACTGGGACATAATATTGCAGACATGTTGCATCATATATCCCACCCATTCACATTATCCAGACACCAGGCTGACCAGTCCTAACATGAACCTCTTAATGCTGAATGACAAGCAAGGCAGCTGCTAGTTCCATGACTCAGCTGGGGTTCGAACCTGCAACCTCCTGCATCCAAAGCGGACCACTTAGGCCACCGGAACAGTTGATTTTGGACAAAGGTCAATTACAAAATGCAGATATACATACATAATCATTAAGAAAAGCCAACGAACAATACACATTAAATATACATAACACTGAACTGCTTGGAGGATTGCCAAGAAACTTTGCACATACTCATTGATCCCAAGGTCTAGTTGGTCTTTGGATGAAAATAGTGCTGATTTGAAGTTGAAAATCTTGTTAGTGCTACTTCTTTAGAGTGGATGGTCATATCAACATGATTTGCACTGAAATACTTCTTGTGTCTAGTAGGTCCTAAATGAAAATAGTGCTGATTTTGACATTCAGTATGGCCACCACAATGGCCAACTTGTTATCACTACTTCAGTTGAAGTGATGGTTAATATCAAGATGATTTTCTATGAAATTCTTATGATGATGTCTAGTTGTTACTAAATGAAAATGGTACTGATTGAAGTCCAATGTAGTCATCATGGCAGCCATCTTGAAAATCTTGTTATTGCTACTCTTCCAGAATGGAAAGTCATATTGATGTGGGATTTTCAACAGAAGACGAATTATGGTATTTAGTTGATCCTGAATGAAAATGATGGCAGATCTGACCTCAGATATAGTTGCTACACCGAACATACTGAAAATCATATCACTAATTCTCCTGAATGGATTGTCATATCAATATGGGTTTTCAACAAAAATCTTCTAATAGTGTCAAGTTAGGCCCAAATGAAGATGGGGCTGATCTTACATCCAATATGGCTACCATAATGTCTGATTTGAACATCTTATTGATTGAAAACTATTAGAGATAGTTTGAACACTCAGCAGTTAAAAAGAAGATGTGGTCTTATTTAAAATTCCTGGAAATTTTCTATTCATGCATTTGAACAACAGTTTTTTGTGATTAATGGAAACCAACATTTTATTTAGAATGTATGCAGTGTGATAATTCCATTTTTTTCTGCATTCTTTACACACGATCAGTTCAGTTTACATCCCTGGTACTGGTATCAGATACTGAGGCAAGGTCCATGTTGACATTGCTATGTCATGATACATATTACTTAAATTGATTGAGTTACAGATTTCCAACTCTAATAAACTGAAATAGTGATCTTGTATAACATTAAGATTATAAATATGTTTTAATTTGTTTTCAACTTCTTTTTCATTCACCTCCATCTTTCATTTTCTTAGTGATTGTATGTTATGTATATCTGTATTTTGTACTTTACCTCATCCAAGTTCATATTGTACCTGATCAGTAACATTTATTTTGTAAAAACAGAATACATAGCTATGATTGTGCATTAAATATTGAGATCATTTTCAATGTAAACGTGTTTACTCTAATTGAGTTATAGTCTTGATTCTGACCTTAGAAACTTCTAGAATGGAAAATTCCATTAAGATGACAGAGTATTTCCAGAAAATGGTAATTGTGACCTAGGTCAGGTAGAGGGGTATACAATCTTGATTACCTAATAATTACTCATTCTTGCCTTAACATTTGAAGCAGAATCAGCCTTATTGTTGTGTTCAGTTTTTCAGTTTGGGTGGATTAATTTATTCAAATTATTATTCACTTGAATTAAAAAGTGCTCAATAATATTCTTGGACTGGAACATTAACTTGGAATTATAATGAATTCAGACAAGGACATTTTGGATTATATTATTTTGATGCATCAAAAGACACATTATCAAACTCCAGTCCACTGGCACATTAGCATATTTGAGACTACAGGCACAGCTTCTCGTGGGTCGGTGGTTCTTTCTGGGGATTTCTCGGTTTCTTCCTCCACCATTAATACTGGCCGCCATGTATAGCCTATCGTATGCTGAAAAATGGCGTTAAGCCCCACAACAACAACAACAACATTATCAAACTCCAGTCCACTGGCATATTAGCATATTTGAGACTACAGGCACAGCAACACACCCAGTATTAAAATTTATTTGGAATACCACTATCACTGGAATTCAGTTGGAACTTCATACACTTGGACTTGTGATAGAACTTCTTGGATTATTCAGGATTTAATTCACTATACTGTTAGTTCTTTTTAAATTTTCACTTTGTATTCTAGGGAAATATTTCTTGAAATTTACAAAAGCTGTTGGTTTTTGCTCTTTTCTGTTATAGATATTGCAAATTCTCTCAAGACTGAAATCCCATACAACCCTAGTAAAAGAATTTTTGTTATAAGTTGTTTCTGGTTTACTGAAGGTCTTAGGTTGCATCTGAAATGAGGTGCAGTTCCCCATGATCCCATAGTTGTAACATAATTTGTATATTGATGACTGCCAACTTTGTTTTTTATTTTAAAATATAATGATTTTGTGTCTGTTGCAATTTATAATGTAAGTGTTTGCACTTAATTCTTTGCATTAAAGTAATGATAAAAATAGTGTTGCCAGAGCGCACAGAGGGGTCAAGATTTTGAGGATATGGGGTCAAAAATTCCATGAAACATGTCATATATATATATATATATATATATATATATATATATATATATATATATATATATATATATCTATATATATATATATATATGGTGGGTGTTTTTCCCATCATCACTTGTATAAATACAAATGTTGAGTAACTGTATTTTCCTTTTTTTATAGGTTGTTTATGTGAAAAGTATTTACTGGATCATCTATCAAAATGGATTCCCTGTCATATGTAAACAAAATATCCACTGGATTATTCTACATTGTAATAGCTGTATGGTGGATGATACAGCTGTCAAAGAGATACTGGTATAGTAAACACAGACACCTTGAGTTCACCAGCTCAGTTACCTACCCTTGTTGTAACAGATGTCATCGATGTTCAGTAGAAGGTGCTTTGAAACTGACAGCTAGTCTCATTTTGGTGCTAGTAGGCTCCTACAGCTTAATGTATTCGCCCAGAACGGAGGTGGAAACCTTGAGACATTATCAGTCAATTGCTCAAGTAACAGTCTTCGTTATTTTTTCTGCATCTGGTTTTGTCGATATTTTGTATCAGTGTAATCGGAGATTGGTATTTCCAAGCTTGGACTATATAGTACTGCTGCTTGCCTTTACAGCTCAGTCCCTTGTCTCCAGTTATGATGTCGGTGATAATTCATCATGGGCGGACATAACCGACTCGTTAATGATGTTTTCTGCATTTGGTGCTGCTTTCACAGTTCTTCTTGAGTTAAAACAGAATGATTTCATTTGGTTTGCAATTCTTCGAGCATTCTTTACATTAATTCTTGGAACTTGGATGATCAATGCAACATTTATTTTAACATTGAATACATCTCACAATGGCACAAGTGCAGTAGCTAATGCAAAATCAGTAACTAAAGGAGCCATGAACTTCAATATGGATACAGCCAACATGCACATGAATAAGTCTGCTCTACTGATGGAAGATATGGATTGGGAAAATTCCCCATCAGTGGTTCTGGCAATGATGTATTCATGGCATTGTTTAGCCAATGTTATTGCATTGGGAATTATTTGGATAATCACACACAGATTTGTATCAAGGGATAAATGCTGTTGCATCCCTATTGATGAAGAGATTTCTGGCCGCTTTGAAAATAGAGTACATTTTGATTATCATTTCCTTGCTCACCTTGATTCTGATTTAGACTGAAAAATTTGTCTCTGTGCAGAACAATTTTTATATTGGAGTGCTACTGTGAATTCACATTTCAAGTTATCACAGTTCTTGGTTTTGCAGAAAGTGACTTTTTTATCAGTACTTACATTAATGGATACTATTCAAATGGGGTAAGGAGTGTAACTTCTGTTATCTTCACTGATGGATCAGTATTTTTTTGATCTATCAATATATTCATTGTAGCTGATGATATCCAGGAAAATTGCTACATGTACCCACAAATGATGGTGAATTCACAGTATTAGAAAGCAGTTTATTTCTGGTCTCTACATGCTAGTACATCGTCAGTTTAAGCCTGTTGTTTGTGTGTTTTTATGTGTATCATTTAACAGCAATTCAGCACAGTCATGGCTATATAGTACAGAGTAACTTGAGTAATCCCTAAAAGCACACAAAACAAAGGTAAAGGTAAAAAGTAAAAATCCTTGAAGTAGAGTCAAGTTTTGGATATTAAATGCGGTCGTTTAAAAGTCCAAGATATTTTCAGCTGGAGCATCTCCACAGTGTGCATCCCGCAGTACAAATGTTGCTTCTCTCAGTCACTGCAATGTGCATGAGGTCTGTTTTACATTGCTGCATCTATGGGAGTGAGACATGGTATCAGTTCTCTTTAAGACATTTATAGGCTTTTCTGATTTTCCAAAATCTGTCAATTACGTTTCACTAGAGATAAAAAAAAAAAAAAAGTGATCACCAATGTCTGTACCAGCTTGTCACTGTAATTTCTTCTTATTTGTACTAACTTGAATAATCTACACTAACTTGAATAATCTACAAGCAAGGAGACTTCTTGGTTTTTGCATGAAGACCTTGTCATTCATTACATTGTAATCATTTTGTTGGTTGATTACCCAATTATGTGGCTTTTGTTGTTGCTGCAAACTGCAGATTTAAAGATGCTATGGACACTGATGAAGTTGTTGAGGTAAAGAACTTATCTCTGATTCACAAACATCAATACTGATAAAAATGCAGTTTTTGTATGCATGTCATAAAATGTAGCATCTTTTGTGTGTCTAGTTGTTCACCATCTACAGTTACCATACTTTGTGGATGGCTTGCATTTGGGGTCTGGAAGGATCCTGTCATTTTCAGGCTTAAAAGTTAAAGTGTCAAGGTCACTGATTGAAAAAAGGTTTCCTAATAATAATTTAAGTCTTCCACTATCTACAGTTACCATACTTGGTATACAGGTTGCCTGAGGGGCAAGGAAGAAACCTGTCGATTTGGGACTCCAAAGGTCAAGGTCATTCTGTCAAAAGGAAGGATAATGGTTGATGTACAATAACAGTAGTTCTTCATCATATATAGTTACAAAACTTTGTAGCTGAATTGCACTTGGTTTAAGGAAGAACTGTATTGATTTTGGCATTAAAAGGTCATGGTCACTTTAACTGAAAAATTAAGACATGATCACTGCAAAATAATGCTAGTTCTGCATGGCATACCTCAACCAAGCTTTGTGGATGGCTTGTACCTGTGGTCCAGAAGAAGACTATTGATTTTAGGGTCGGTGGTCAAAGTCACTGACTGAAATAAGAAAAAGATTTCTGCAAAGTACTATTAGTTTTAAATCACAGACTGGCCCAAGCTTTTATAGATGGCTTGCATTAAGGGTAAGGAAGAAGCATGTCAATTTGGGGTCTAGAAGGTTAAAGGTCAAAGATACATAGAAGACTGTTAAATATGGTGTAGGCCTATAATGTGTCATTCATGGTACTCTTATTAACAAGTAGCAGTATTATACTGAATTGCTTTATAGAGAGGGGCAGCAGTATACAGAGTTGCTTTGTAATAAGGGGCAGCAGTATACAGAGTTGCTTTGTAGAAAGGGGCAGCAGTATACAGAGTTGCTTTGTAGAAAGGGGCAGCAGTATACAGAGTTGCTTTGTAGTAAGGGGCAGCAGTATACAGAGTTGCTTTGTAATAAGGGGCAGCAGTATACAGAGTTGCTTTGTAGAAAGGGGCAGCAGTATACTGAGTTGCTTTGTAGAAAGGGGCAGCAGTATACAGAGTTGCTTTGTAGTAAGGGGCAGCAGTATACAGAGTTGCTTTGTAGAAAGGGGCAGCAGTATACAGAGTTGCTTTGTAGAAAGGGGCAGCAGTATACAGAGTTGCTTTGTGTAAAGGGGCAGCAGTATACCAAATTGCTTGATAGAGACTGGCAGCAGTAAAACAGGTTTCTTTATTTAAAGGTCACCAGCCATACTCCAACATTTTTCTGTTTACATCAGATTTGCATTACATGCTTAAAAGTAGTTATACTTGCGCAGAAAGAACAAAAAAATTATCAAGTGTAAAGAAGAAATAATAATTTAATTACACAAAAAAGACATATACAACGCTGTTACTTCCCCTTAGCTACGATTTCCCACCTATAGAGGACGCCAACTGGAAATGACGTACATTTATCCCCATAAGACTAAGTACATGCTTCTTGTTGTTGAAAAGTAAAACGTTATAAACTATGGATATGGAACACTTAGATGAAACTACTGAAAACGAAAATGTACTGTTCAGCCTTATATCGATATGCGTGCGCGATGACTAGATCATGTCGCTTTCAAAACTGTTCCATTGTTTCAATTTATTTTGAAAATTCCCGTTAAAAAGGAATGAATGTTGGCTTCATTATGTTGGCCGACTTTATTAAAAAAAAGAAATCGGCACACTTAAAAGAATCCAAAGGAACCAAACTTGGCTAACTTATGTCGGCCGACTTCATAAGAAAAGATCGTCACACTTAAAAGATATCAAAGTCAGTTTCCAGGGTTGGTTTGCTTTGTAAAAAAATAACCTTTGTATTTGATATCCTGTCGGTAAGTTTAAGCAAGGAGTTTATTGCTTGCTGCCTGTTGTGTTTATCCATCACCTAAGCATCTGTTTGTTTGCCATATGTAATCATAATTGATGTTTGCAGGGCAAATATTATACGTAACAGTAACTTGCTTTAATAACAATTTTGCAACCCATGCTAGCGAAAAGATTATTATTTGCACTCACAGTGAATGTATTTTAAAATAATGATTTTTATTTGCAAGATAGAGTCGTATAGTTAATCTGGATACAATACAATCTTGGTCAGTTTGCACCTTGTAACTTTCATGCTTGAATGGCAGGTGCCTTCAAGCAATCGGGTGATATTTTCATCTCTTTTGAGATTTTGTTATTTGACATCAGCGATACACACTACAGTAAGGATGCATACACAAGTCGGCATCCGCTACATATACTGAATTTGTGGATATATTTTTTCCTTTAATAAATTCGCATGATGAAAAAGAAGGAATAAATGATAACAATGCAAGGTTAGTTTCTTTCATTTTGTTTTCAAATAAGTTTTTTTATATGGTGCAAGGTGGTGGGGGGCACAAATTCAACACAAAATTATTTCCTTTCTTATTTGTATGGAATAATGGAGCAAATATGATTGACGACATTGACAGGTAATGACAAGTTTTATACATGTGCACACACTAAGACAACTTGAAAAATAAAAACAATAAAATTCACTGGTAAGAGCTTCATTTTGCAGCAACTAAACACTGACAAAATGCTCAACATTATTCTCTCTCTCTCTCTCTCTCTCTCTCTCACGTGTAATCGAGTGTGTATTATATGCAGCAGTGTTACAACGCAAAGCCTAAAAGTAAATATATTTGTTATAATATCTCCTGTACACTACCCTTAGAAAAATGTATACATATTCTGTAGAATATTATCTGTTAAATATTATTGTTTTATAAATCAGTATGTACATTACGAAGTATGATTATTTTCTTTGAAAGAATATCAAGATAGTTTGTTTAAATTTAGTTTTTTTCCTAAAACCTGTTCCTAAAACGTATCTTACATAGTATCTACTTGTTGTTTGAAGAAAAAGAACTTGTTCAAACTATTGTTAAGTTGGGCCGAATTGTCTTTTGAGTTGGGCCGAATTGCCTTTGGGCCAAATTGACTATAATCCGGTATAAATGATACAACTTTCCCATCCCCTCACCCTATTCGATCCCACAGCCTGAATCCACTTTTCCCATCATCACTCTTTTTACATCTATATACAACACAGTGCACCATATTTGCTGTACAAAAGCACGATCATAAGATATATCACATAGACATTTACGTGGGGAAATTAAACATTTGAATGGCTAGGTTGAATAGAAGGGATAAATGTACGTCATATCTGTTTATGGCACGTGGAAACTACTGATTGTTTACGGAGATTGCCAAATGATTTTTTTCATTTAAAAAAGAGGATTTTTAAGTCTAATTAAACATTTTTATGGTGTGCATACATAACAAATGCGTTTTGTTTATGACTATAATAATGTCACACGTTTGTACAATATAGGTGGCCGGTGACCTTTAAAGGGGATGCTGCATACAGAGTTGCTTTATAGAAAGGGGCAGCAGTTTACATAGTGGCTTTATAGAGAGGGTCATCAGTATGCTCAGTTTCTTTATAGAAAGTGGCAGTCTTATTCTGTGGAGCTTTATAGAAAGGGGCAGCAGCACTCTGAGTTGCTTTGTAGGAAGGGACTATCCTACTGTGCAAAGATTCTTAGATCCATATTTAAAACCAGCACTGTGACTTCATCACTTTTGTAGGTATCATTTTTTGTCTAATTATGTATTTGTTTTGATAGATATCGGTGGTTACTGACAGACATAGTATTTACTGCAAACAGATTTTATGCAGGCTATTTAAATTTGCAGTGTCCACAAAATCCACCAAAATTGGACTCCACAAATAAAGGTTACTTCATATTATAATCCACATTCTAGTGTTGCATTTGTTGAAGAAAGTAAATTGAACAAAAACGATTGAAAAAATTATAAACTTTAAGAATTTTCTTATCATTTTAGTATGTTTTTTTCCATTCAGATGTTTCTATATAACTTTTTTTCTAATCTTTTTTACAGCATTGGATAGGATAGCCATTATATAAACATTGTGAATAGCAATATTGCTGATTGTTAGCAACAGCCATTCTGTGGTCAGTGTGAATAGCAGTATTGTTGAGAATTAATGACACCCACCATAAGAGCAGTGTGAATAGCAGTATTGTTCATTGTTAGGGACACCCATTATACGGGCAGTATGAATAGCAGTATTGTTGATTGTTAGACACAGCCATTATATGGGCAGTATGAATAACAGTATTATTGATTATTAGACACAGCCATTATATGGGCAGTATGAATAGCAGTATTGTTGATTGTTTTGTAGAAGATTCAGTTAGTAAGGTGGCATGTGGTTAGCCTTCCAGACTCGTTCTCATTAAGTTGCATGTTCAGATCCCACCAAAGTCATTCTGGATTGACTGTTTTAGTACATCACTGGGCAAATCCATTTACTCCAATGGCCTTGGCACTAAACTGTTTTCAAATTATGATGTGCTGTTTTACACCATCCAGTCAAATCAGTTTACATTGAAAATTATATTGTCTTAAACTCACATGACACATAAGCAGCTAATATGCCAACTTGTCAAGAAAATATAGCTATTTTCTTGTCAAACAAGAAATTATCATTATTTTCTTGTCAAAAAAGAAATTATAGCTATTGTTAAACTGTCATGTCAAACCAAGAATTATAGCTTTGCAGTAGAACATTATTGTGTTATATGGAATGTATTATAATCTCTCATAGTTTAGTGAAAGCAGGAATTTGCCCCCTTTTTATTTTTGCTCTTAGGGTGCTAAGGTCCCTAAAGGTTGATCTTTTTGTTTTTTTTTACAAAAAAGCCCTGATTTCCTTTATTGTTGTCTGTTTTGTTTTGTATTTCAGTGTTTACATTTATAAGATTGATATCCAAGTCTACAGTTGTTTTCTAGTCCTGTGTTTTGGACCTGTGGATATTATTAAGTAGCATTATTGATATTGCCCCATGTATCAGTTATACCAGCAAAGACTGGAACACGACTATGTATCTGAATTACACCATTGCAAGTGAATTTTTTGTGGTCATCAAAGCAAAATACATATTTAAATGTGCTTTTGAGTTCTGTTTTTTTATGGGTCTTTATTTGTTAACGATGAAAAGGAATTTACATAAAGTGGCTATGTACTTTAAACTTTTGTGTACAGTGAAATACAATCAAAATTTAAAGTGTATGAAAATTTAAGAGTAATGTTAGTTCAGAATATTTTTGTCTGTTGATCTGCTTACATACACCAGTATATTTACTGCAGATGTCGTTTGATTTTTTTCATCCCATGCCATATACATGTTTGACTGTTCTGTCAGTGTTCTTTAGTGTGCCATGTAAACAGGTTTATTTTCTGTATTGAAGTTGCCACTAAAATCTGTAGCTCTGTCAGATATTTTTCCCCTTATGTGTTTGGATTATGTTTTCATTACATATATATTTATACATTTTGCTTTCATTACATATATATTTATACATTTGGCAGCGTTTGTACAGGATTCATGACTGCACCAATCCATGCTGATTTTTAAAACTGAGTAGGTGCACACAAATAAACTTAATCTGATTTTGCTAGCACCTGACTTATAAATCAAATGCCATAATCAAGTGTTTTTGGCACCTGACTTTTAAATCAAATGCCATAATCAAGTGCGTGGCAAGTGACTTATAAATCAAATGCCATAATCAAGTGTTTTTGGCACCTGACTTTTAAAATCAAATGCCATAATCAAGTGCGTGGCAAGTGACTTTTAAATCAAATGCCATAATCAAGTGTTTTTGGCACCTGACTTTTAAATCAAATGCCATAATCAAGTGTTTTTGGCACCTGACTTATAAATCAAATGCCATAGTCAAACTCATGATAAGTGTTTATAAATCAAACATAATCAAGCGCTTGTTAAGTGACTTATAAGTAAAATGCTATAATCAAATGTTTAATTAATGCTTAATTAACATGTATTGTAAATAGATCAATTGCAGATCCCATCACAATAAAAGCTGTTTCTTTTGAGTGGTGTTAACCAAGTAACCTGTCCCAATTTACTGGCTATCAGGTCAGGTAACTTACAATTTTGTGACTTCAATTCAGCACTGTTTAGCCAGGGATGCCATATCAAAAGAGGGCATCTTACATAATGAAGTTTGAATATTAGCCTATTTAGTCTAGTCATAAAATGAAAGAGCGTTTTCAGTTTACAAAACTTTGTAGGTATGTTGTTGCTGTAGTAACCATGTGGAGAGGGATGTATTCCACCTCTGTGATCCTTGAGTGCAGGTCAGAGGTATTTTAGTCTGTCATAAAATGGCCATTGAAAGAGCAGTGGAAATTTAAAAAACTTTGTAGTTATGTTGTCTCTGCAGTAAGCATATGTAGGAGGGGTGTCATCCATGTCTTCCACCTCTCTGATCCTTGGGAGGGGGAGAGTTCTGATATGCCAAAATTGTGTTTACAGTTACATTTTCAAATATGCTCTGACCAAACTTCTTGTAATCAATCTTTGCTGGAAGCCACAACATTTATGTGATGGATTTAATTATGACCTATGGGTCAGTGTCTTGGGTTGGGCTTGAGTAATGTTGGAGGGGTTTTGAAATATTCATAGAAAAGCATGGGGATTTATTTTGGTGAGACATTGAATCTGATATATTTTGTCAAGATTTGTTGGATTTGAAACAAATACAGCATGCAGCTTTATATTAATGAGGTCATGATTGCCTGTTCTTCCAGCTTTGGTTTCCCAAAACAAGTTCCTCTGTTCAAGACCCTGCCAAGCTAATGATTGTAGTTAGTCTGGAACTTTGTGATGCACCCATTGCTAATAAGATGGGAAAGTCTGTTAATGCTTTTTACCTGTTAATTCATTAGTACCTTTGTTAATATGTTCATGTGCTTATTTGTTCATTCATTATGTCCTCAATATTAGTGTTTAACCTACACTCAAAAAAGATAAGTTGATGCATTCTTGAGTGACTTTTTGTATTTGCAACTGTTTGTTACATCCTGAAAATCTTGGACTCTATTTCACCTGCACTCATGATATCTTATAAGTTGATGTATCTCAAGGAGAATAACTTAACCATATAAAAGTAGGTCATTGTGATCCATGTTTATACTTGATATTTGTATTTTAAGCTGTTTGCCACATCCCAATAGCATTATCCCTGTTGTATATTTAGACTGATCAGACATTGTTTCATCCCTTAGGGATGATTCTGCTATATTACCATGATTAGGGCCCCATGGTAACCCCAAAATGTTAATATGGAATACATCCAATTTGAAAGTTAGTAACTCATGAATGCTATAACCTTGTAATCATTCTGTTGATTGGAACAGTCATTTTATCTTTTACCTTCCTGGAAGTCATCTTGTTCATACAAAAATCCAGCATTGCTTTTAAGTACACTAAACATGAGTATTCAGATTCTCAAATATATGTGCATTGTTGTCAAGTTAGCAGTCAGCTCAAAATTGTAGTGATGAATTCCTTCCGTAATTATGAGAATATTTCTGACTAATTGTTTGGATAGTTGACTTTACATATTGGTAATGACTGATAGACATATTTTGTACTCTGAATTATTTAGATCGCACCCTGGACTTGAGATACATCAGCCAGGGTATGCTTGGAGCCTAATGCTAAATGATGATTTCAACAACTTCTCTTCATATTAACTGAATCATGTTTTGTTTTTTTTCCCTCAGTAATATTCTGTTCCATTTTTTTTCATTGAAACAGGAATATAGTTTTAATTGTGTTGAAATTCTAGTATGCTTTGTCTGCTTGGCAAATATTCTGTAAATAGTTTCTATCCTTTAGATAGAACAGAACTTTACTTTGATGTGAAACTAAGTAAAGGTGTCAGGTGATCATAGAGCATTTTGATTTCAACAGCATTTGTAAGTAAGAAACAAAATTATTATATTGCAGTGTAAATTTAATAATTTTACATAAATAACCAGATAAATTTGTTCAATGTAGATACTCACTCTTGTATGCAAATTTTTTTTTTTTTACACCAAACAACAAATCAGTAACAACAACTACTGCTCCTGTTACACAAAAGAGCAATTTTCTGCCAAACAGTAACAAAATTAAATTATGTAACTAATTTTGCTTTACACTGCTCACAGATATAAATAATATTATTTTTTGTTTACATTGTACACAAACCTGCATAATATTATTTTTGGTTTACACTGCACACAAACTTCTATAATATTCATTTTGGTTTACACTGCACACAAACATAAATACAAAATTTTTAATCTGCTATAAAGAAACATCTGAATATATATTGCAACAAAAACTAAGAGTGGTGAGGGCTGGTAGGTTAGAACCATGATGCTGTTAAAAATTGTCCCCAAGTTGCTGATTTTGCTATGAAAATTCCCAGTTCTGTGGATGCTAGCCTCAAAATTTTGTTGTTGGAATCATCTATGATCCTTCACTGTTGAATTTTGTATGCTGATGTGACTTAATGAGTTGTTAATTGTAGTAACATTTCACTTCTTCACTTGGTGGCTCTTGGACTTTCAAACACTGGGTAACTAGTTTAATCCTTCCAGACTGGTTGGACTGTTGTGAGCAACGTTCCCTCTAAGGCATGTACACTAGTGAGCGCCGAGCAAAGGCCACTGAGCAGACTGCAAAACCTACTGAGCAAATTTTTTAACGGAAATTGTATCCTCAGGCAGGGTGCGTCAAAGTGGGTGGGGATCACGAGTCACGACCCTGGGGGGTCACCCCCCCAAAAAGGGGGGGTCTAACCTAGATAACCTTAACATTCCTACAGATAGACTTTAAACGGGTAGTAGTAGTAGAAGTAGTGGGGGAGTAGTACTAGTAGTAGTAGTAGTAGTAGTAGTAGCAGACTAGCAGTAGTATTAGACTAGTAGTAGTAGAGCTAACATCACTGATAATTATTAAATTAAACTAAAAGTATTATGCCATTACTAGAAAACTTGAAATTATTTTAATAAAAAATTAAATAAAGTAGTAGTCTAAAATACTTTGAAAATTTAAATAAAATAAGTCAAGATTGTTTTTATTCATATTAGGCCTAGACAATAATGTACTGATAGAAAGCAAAAGACTCCTTTCTTTGTCTTCTGTTTTTATCACTTTTCCAAAAAAGATAAACAGCTTCCAGATCAATGTTCTGTCCACTTGTTAAATAAAACTTTATCGTTATCAACATGTCCAAATGATCTGCTTCCAGTCTGTTGCGGGTTTTGTCTTGATATTGTTCATCAAACTGAATCCTCATTCTGCATCAGCACTGGAGGCTTGAAACGTGCCACAGATATCAAGCAATGTTGCAAGGTTTGAAAACTTATCTTCTGCCAATCCATAGCTAACTATATCTGAGAATGTTTTTAATGTCCCAGCTTTTATTTTTTCATTTAATATAAATTTGAACTCGTTAAATTCCTTGATCAACATATTCTTTGTATCATTGGCATTTTTTGTCAGAAAATGATTGTACTTGGCACACAATTTCAGTAGCTCTTGATTTCCAGATTGAAAGTCTGTTTGTACTTGAATTGCTTGTGTATCGAATGCAACCCATTCCTCTACTTCTCCTTCAGGGAATCTCTCTTGCAAATGAATGCAAACTCGCTGAATAAATCTAAGAATTGCAGCTGTATCAACATCAACAAACTGATCCTTTGAAAGCAATTCTACCACTTCGTCACTCCAATTTACTTTTTGTGCTAAATACTGTAGGTGCAGTTTACTAATCTTTGCCTTTGCAAACTGAAATGCTTCAAGTGTAGTTAATGCAGCTGTGTTGGAAAACACAACATGACTCAGCCAGTTCAGCTAGAACATTATTCAAAAGCATCACAGCAACATGAACTTGAGGATCTTTCAACTTTTTCAAACAGTGTTTTGCGATAGGATCATTATCCTCATCAACTTGTTTTGTAAAATAATCAATTAACATCATATAATTTCTCGATAAGGCTTTTACAGCAAAATATCTAGACATCCACCGCACTTCATTAAGTGGTCGAAATGAGATGGCATCATGGTCTGCAACATTGCATAATTCTTCGAATTCAGCTTTTTTAACACTTGACCTACTGAAAGTAGTGTAAACAGTTCTTAACAGTAATTCAATGTCTTTCATCAAAGTTAGATTCTTCCATGCATCATCAATGTCCAGATCTTCCCTATGTGCAACACAGTGCTGCACTGTCAAATGTGGCACATCTGCACGAAGAAGAGCAGCAACACCATTGCTCGTACCTAACATTACTGATGCACCATCTGATGTAAACATCACCATTTTCTGAACATCAAGTTGGTTGTCTGCATAAAACTTCTTGATTGCTTCATAAATAGTTCTACTGTCACATGCTGTCAATTTAACAATACCAGCAAAATATGTTCGATGGCACTTTGCTGCAGTTGGTCGATACTTGATATAGATAATCAGCATTTTAGTGACTGATATGTCTGTACTCTCATCCACAATCAGTGTATGAAATTGAGAATCACGAATTTCTCCCATGATGGCTTCTCTAACAACAGCATCAATACACTCGACAAATTCAAAAGCATAATTTTTAGTCCGCCAACTGTCTGGAATTTTAACATACTTTGCCAAATGATCATGAATTTCTTGCACAGACAACATTGATGAATTCACTGAAATTGCCAGAATAACATTGTCTATCAAAATCTTTACTTGCTCATCTATGCTTCTGTGACGTTCGTTGAATTCCATTCTTGTCTGCCGACCACTGGTTGTTTTGATAAGCAAATTGTTGATTCCACTACCAGACTTCATCCTTCTCAATTTCGACACCGATTCCAAGTGTATTTTTTGAGCAAGATGTCTTTTTAAATAATCCAATTTCCAAAGATCCCAGATCTTTCCAACCGCAAACTCACAAGAAGACTTGGCTTCCTCACACATCTTGCAAACAACTCTGTTGACTTCACTGAACGTAAAAAATATTTCCAAGCTCAACACATTTAGGTGTTTTTGAATCCACAGTCTCAGTTTCGACGAGTTCTTTTAGCCACGACAGTTTAAAACTAATAGCAGCTCTTTTCCTTGGCTCCTCCAAATCATCTTGATGTGTTCGTTTTGACATTTAAAAATATGAATATCAACAATAACAAATTATAAAAATTTATATGTTATAGTAAAGTAATTTTATATGTGTTATCTCTGTAAAAAGCAAATAAGCAATGAGAAGATTCTTACAGTCTCGCGACTCACGAGTCGCTACATTCATATAATTATAGTCTGACATTAATCGCGTGTCTCCTGTCGGAAAGGAGAAGAGAAGATTGGGTGTCTTAATTATTAACACTCGTCTTATATTTCTGAAACCCACAGGCATGCAGGCATAGCAGATAAGCAGCAGCTGTGTGGTTGAGCCAGCTAAGGCAGTGATGTGAATATCCTCCCTCCATATTTCCTCTTTTACACATAGAGCTTCCCAGTGCCAAGCCTTGCATCATTACCATGAGGATTTGAAACAGACCAAAATACTGCCGATTTAAAGACACAGCCTCAAAGGCTGACATTTTGTTTGTGTTATCCTAAACATCCATTATCAAGATCATAAATCTTCCTGCTGAGAGGGCCAGAGTATCATTATAGATTTAATGCCATTAAATCAAACATCTGGAATTTTAATCTCAACCATGTCAAGACTGAAAATATTTTGAACAGCGAACAACTGTAATCAATTAGAAGAAATTGTGTTCACAAGAAATCAAAAGAATCATCTCTGCGCGCAGAATACATTTAGCTGTGCTAAGACATCCAACAAGCTGCGCACGCGCAGCTTAGCAGGAACATAGGTTGTGAGGTATCTCTTGGTGAAGCACTTCCATTGCTTCAGCATTATTTTTTCAATACCAGTCTGTATGTTACTGATTACTGCAAGCGTGACCCTGTTGGCATGGGGATTTAGTGATATAAGTAAACATTTTTTTAACATTATCATATTTTAATGGGCTTTTTTATATAATTAAATCCAACAGCTTAACATACTGATCCAGAGTTGTTAAATTTTGATGATACAGGCAGAGGCATTTCTCCTTATTAGCAGTCAGTGCCTGTTGTATGTTAGCAATATTTTTTTTTAATGGCCAAATTCCTTCCGTGTTGGAACTAAAAATTCTGGGATTTTTCAGAATAATGTTTTTATTAAAGACTTGAGAACAGCTATATGCTGCGAAGGGTTCCATACATGTAGTAAAACAAAGTTTGTCAATCTTGCTTGCATAAACTAAGTTTTACTCTATGTACCCTGTTGTTACAGCACTTTGTAAGATGGTTTATCTTTTTTGTAATATAAACCTTCTGGAAGTTGTATGGTGAAAATTTTGGAATAGAATATATCATTTTTTCAAAACTTTGGGTGTTTGACCTACCACAAATTGGGTTACAAGGATCACATTAATTAGCTTTAGCTATGACACAGTGTAAGGCATCATTCATAATAAAAAAAAGGAGATTGAAATGTACAGTTTACTTAACAATTTTAACATTTAAGAAAGGAAAAAGGTTTACATAGCAAGGTTAATAAACCCTGCTATATGCTGTGCAAGAGCCTAACCTGTCATAAAAAAGTTTATTTGTATTCTTTTATTGTATGTTTCAAGTCAATCCACCAGTAGTTTAGTCACATTTTAAATATGTATGCTATATTTTTGGTACATTTAAGCTTTTTTCTTGGGGCATGTATGTATTTTTGCTTAAAATGTGGCTAGTAAAGTTGCAGTGATGGGCAGTTGTGGTTGTAATCATTGGCCAGTGTAGTTATGATAATGGGCCAGTGTGGTTGTAATCACGGGCCAGTGTAGTTGTGATAATGGGCCAGTGGTTGTAATCACAGGGCAGTGTAGTTATGATAACGGGCCAGTGTGGTTGTAATCACGGGCCAGTGTAGTTGTGATATTTGTAGGGAAGAGATTATTCTGATAACATTACTATAATTTACCCAGGTAACAAATGCATCCAACTATGCCAAAAAATTCCAAATGCGCACACCTACATTATAATGTACTAACAGTTCACAGTGTATGGTTTTCATTTTTGACAGCATACACCTTGGCCTGCCAGTGCATTATGTGATGGCACATTTGTGCATAATATACTTATCTCAATAATGTAACCTCTCTTTCTACCAATCAACCCGTAACTGTGTCTTGAGTGAGAATATTTATAGATCAATGAAAGTTGTATTAGTTATCTAACCAAATAGTGTTACAGTAAATGGACATGCATCAGATTAAGAAAACTACAACAAATAATGTAAACAAGATATTTATCAGTGGATAGATTTTACATAACAGTTAACTTATTTATATTTTCTCAGTCAGCACATTAGGATCAACTACACATCATTTGAAAAAAAATGGAACACTGTAGATCTGGATCTCTGTTAAGCATTCTAGCAAAATATTATAAAATTTAGATCGGAACAGTGTTATCCACAGACTAGATATGTGCAAAGCATACAGGCAAAATTTTATCAGATGTGAGAAGTGTCATCCACTGACTGGATATGTGCTGACCACTAGTTTGGGCAGGGTACAGGTTTCTTGTCAGGATGTTTTAAGTATGATGCAATCTCTTCGGAGTTTTCCCTAAGAACAGCGGGTGGCATTGGTGCATTTGAAATAATATTTTCACTGCATTTTAAAAATATACAGGGTAGGTTAATAATGCCAGATGGGTGCTCAAAGTGCATGTTGAATGTTAATCATAAGTGAAACTCTAGAAATTTAAGACAAAGCAGCTCCCAAAACTGGCAGGGTGTCACCTTTGGAAGGAAAGATGCATCACCCCCACCCCCCCACCCCGAAGAGGCTTAGGTCAACACTAAGTATTTGTATTTTGGAATGGATTTTACAGAAGAAAAATACATTGAAACCTTTTATTAAACCCTCAATATCAAGGACACCTGATCATAAATGACTGATAAGCAATTTTCTTGAAACAGAAACTGTTTACAAAGGACACATAAGACACAGCATAATTTTTTTTATTATTTAGACACGAGTCTTTTATTTAACAATGAAATGTACAAGTAAACTGAAAGGTTAATAAGTGATGTCCTATGTGAGCATGCAGCTCTTATAAAGAAGTCTCATTTATGGCATGTTTTGCTAACCTAAATGTAGTACAGGCCACAGTGTCTCAGTGTCTTCTTGCAGATCACTTAACTCTGCTTGTCTTCACATGACGACATACTTGTAGTAGTGTTGCTGTTCTCTAAAACCTCAAAAGCAAATCAAAACCAGACTCTGACAGAACAAAAGCAAATCAAAACCCGACTCTGATAGAACAAAAAAGCCTCAAAAGCAAATCAAAACCCGACTCTGATAGAACATAAAAGCCTCAAAAGCAAATCAAAACCCGACTCTGACAGAACAAAAAAAAAATTAAACAAATTACAGGTCCTGTTCTAACAGTATTAAAGGCATTTGTGAAAGAGATGCCAGGCAGGGATGGAATAAGTCTATGACTGCCAGCCTGGGACAAGAAAAAAACAATATAGCTGATCATATAGAATTATTTGTTGTTTGCGACACACTCAGTATCTGAGTATGTATTTGGAGGTCTTTGCAGCCCTGATGGGACTTGATTTCATAATTACAAAATATAAAAGGAAAAGACTTTTGGTTTTCTGCAGTATCTGTTATAAACTTGCTTATTCATGTTTTTCTTGCCATTGATGTACAGATTTATTTTTTTATCTTGAATATGATGCATACATGTATGTAGTTCTTGTTTATGTATTTTTATACACTTTTACATTATCAGCAACAACATTTATTGTATTATATTTGCTGAATAGGTTTTTTTAGTGAAACAAGTTTTATATTATTGTGTGACTTGCAAAAAAAGAATTTTCATTTTTTCTTAAAATGTAGATTGTATTACTTTTTTTTCATGCACATTTAAAAATTTTGCCATTAGGTTATATCTTTAAAAAAAATGAAGATTTGTAGGTACATCTAAAAATGCTTACAGAACAGAAAAGAAAAACTTACAAGAACTTCAACGGATGCATTTATACCAAGAATCAAGAATGCAGGCTATGTATTTTAATTTTGACAGGCATATTTGACCTCATGAATCATTTTTTGAGAAAAAAGAGAGAATCAGTTTTTGTAATTAGGGCACTGATCAACGAACTCGGAGCAGAATCTTATAGTAGTCATATCAATCCATCCATCTGCCTGTCGGTCAGCAATTTGCTTTCTACAAGGTAACTTTACTATAAGTAATTGGATTTAACCAAATTTGGTATACAGCTCAATACCACTGAGACCTCAAAAGAGTTTGTATTTCCAGCCTTGTCATCAGTTAGTGGAGTTATATCCATAGTTTTTGTTTTTTGGTAGATTTCCAGTATTGTTTGACACCATTTACAGGGATTTTTCTCCTGGTTAACCTACTTCTTATTTTGGTTTCCATGACATAACCTTACCAAGCTTTGTTGGATTTCAGCTGAATTTGTCATGAACTCAGTATTGACAAGACTTTGAATGAGTTTGATTTCCACCACATCTTATGATGTCATTTACAGGAGTTGTGACCCCACAATACCCATCCTCATGACTTTAATATCTACTGCATAATATTATCAAGGTTTGTTGGATTTCAACCAAATTTAGCATATGGCTTTATACTGATCAGACCCTGAATGAATTTGATTTTCATTGTTCCACTACATTTAGAGAAGTTATGGCCCTTGATTTGATTTCCTCCTAAGTTTGGTTTCTTCAGCATAACTTAAGTTAGGATTGATTTAATTTAAAACATATTTAGCATGCACCTTTGTATTGATCCAAACATCCATCCACTCCCAAGATTACCTTTGTATTGATCCATACATCCATCCACTCCCAAGATTAAGGTTAACAAAAAGGCTTTGTACCATAAGCGCAGTGATAGCTTTTTTTACATTTCTGTAATGGGGGTTTGACAGAAAGGGCATTCATTGTCAGTCGCATTTAAGAGATAAATATATATTTATTATTTTTCTATTTCTGCATGTAATTATTTTCTGACACCATGTTTAAGAGAGAAAAGTGCATTTTCATTCATTTTCCTAATGTCATAATACTTGGATTAAACTGATTAACATTCGTGAGTTTTTTATTTCTGTGGGTTGGTTTTAATGGCACATTTAACATCTATTGGCTATATCATGCAGAAGAAACAGGAGCAAAATTCCTCTCCCAAGGACACACCAAGGCAACCAACCCAGGCTGATACAGAACCCATGCATCTTTCTACCTAAATTAGATATAGGCATTTTCAAGATCCCATATTCCAAAATATGGTAGAAATGAACCTTTTGAATCAACAGCTGTTATTTGAAGGCTATTACTAAAAACAATATCTTTAAATAACTTCTACAAAAAACTACTCGAATGTGATAAAATTTGATAACGTATCCTGTCATAAAGACCTTTCAGGTTTGTCCCAATGATACTGATCCAACATAAAATATGCCTACCATTTCTAAAAGTTTAAAAATATAATTTGAGCTACAGAAAAGTGCTGAGCCAGTTTTACCAACTTTGACAGAAAGCATTCAGGCAGCGAGGCCTTTCTTTATTGGCCATTGATGGTTGAGAGCCATCAAATAAACATACAGATAAATAGAGAAACATTGGAACAGTTGTTTCTGTAACATATGCCGCTGACAGCATTAGAAGACATTTTTAAGGAAAGCTCCAGCTTGCCCATATTTCTTGGCAAACTTCTTGGCCATTATGTAGATGAGAGCCAGGAGATTGTTCTTTGCAACACATTAGCTTCTTGTTATGAACTTGTGCACTGTCTCTGGGGCCAGCATGGACTGCACCAGTGGCATAGTGGTTAGAGTCACACTGCAGATGTTGTAGTGATATGACTGAAAATTTATTTAAGGTACATTAAAATTCCAAATCACACACACACACTCAGGGCCAACATTTCAATGGTCAAGATCACTTTAGTCAGAATGATTTTTACATGAAAATTAATGTTTAGGATGCTTTGGGGAGGCAAGTTAAGTCTGTTGTTACTGACAGCAACCATCCATGATGTTTTGCTTCCTGAAAATAGTTAATACAAAATAGCTGTTTCACTGCCTGGACTCAGTGTGAAGCGAGCAGCAGAGAGGCTGGATCCTACAAAAGTTTTCAATTAGAGATTACGCTGAAAACTAAAGTTTCCAACGGAGACAAAAATACAAACGTCAATAACATCAAAACCGAAATCTCTAACCGACCCGAAACTTTTCCAATCAGGTTAGCTTATTTTGGTTACTTCGTATTTGATTTTTCTGTTTTTGTTTTTTATGGCATGTTTTGTTTACTTGTGCGCTCACCCATTCTTTGTCGTCAGCCTCTCTGCTGCTATGTTTTTCAGTCAAAAATTTTATCGAGACCTATACGATATCGCGAACGAGGATCATGTAAATTTATCATGATAAATCCATGTGGGGTAGCTTGTGCTTTTGAGAAGAAAGTTTTGAATTTAATCATACCCATATCCCCTGAACACCAAGTCTGATGAATGTTTCGCAGAGTATGTGTATCAACTCCATTAAACACAACCAGAAGATGCAGTTATCTCGGATCACTTTAGGTATTTTTGTATATCGCTGAGTAACATATATAATATCAGTGTTTTTGCATCTGCCTCAGAAAAATATCCGAGCTGGATTCAATTGTTTGTCCAGCATCACATCATCATATACTACGAGATTATTAATGCGTCCACAGATGGCTTCATCAATATCGGTGATAAAATCAACAATATCATTATCATTTTCATCTTCATCCAATGACTTCGCTTCTTCATTAAAATCTTGAAGCACATCGTAGCATCGCTGATCATCTACGGATGGTACCACTAAATACAACTTATCCCACTTTAGCCATCTCATTATCAGATTAAGTAATAATTGCGTCTTACCAGACGCAGATGGACCTATGATAATTGCTCTAATAGAATTTGGTAACGCTGCATGATGCTTGATTGGCTCTTGCTTTTGTGTCGCTGAGAAAACAATGATATCCATGTTGTACAAATATAATAAATAATATGAATTTATATTGTGTTCGATGCAGAGTATCCACCCCCACCAGTGGACTAACAACAATAACAACAAAAAATAAAAAACTTGCACTTACAGGCAAGTGTGTGAAATGTGGCACAAGCAAATGCAAATTTATTTCGTCTCGTACGAAGACAGGTGGTGATATCGCTGCTTCACTGGGAAAATTGCCAGGAACTTCATGGGCCAAATACTCAGGAGAAAAACAACTTCCTGGATATAATTATTGTGGTCCTGAAACCCAACTTGATATCTGACTTGACAAATGAGATCAACCAAGACCTGGAGAGTATCCAGTAAATGCAATTGATCAAGCGTGTCATGTTCATGATGTTGCGTATAAAAATAAGGATTTACAACAACGGCACCTCGCAGATGTGAAGCTGATTCACGCACTGAATTCTATAAAAAGTTAACCTCTCAGGGATAAACTTGCTAGCTTCCTAGTAAAATCTGCGATGAAAGGTAAACTAGTGCTAGGGGCCAGTAATTAATCATAGATAACTATTATAATGGAATAGATTTATTATAGCCCAAGAGGATATTGGAGAGGCAGAGCAGCGATTAGCAAACTTGCTGAAGCAGCAAAAGTCTCACGTTCTGTTGCTGCAAATTGGTTAGCATGACAGGCAATATGGCAAATCTATCTACATCCGCTTAAAAGAATTCAGCACGCACATTTTGATGTCAGTACTCCCAATGAAGCTCATCAAGCAGATATTTTGTTTTTACCACATGATACTATTAAAACATGTAGACGTCGATCACGCACATACAAATACGTGTTAACTGTCATTGACGTTGCAAGTAGGTATAAAGAAGCAGAACCACTATCGACTAAAACAGCAACTGAAGTTGCATTTGTGTTTGAACGAATTTATCAACGATGACCCTTGCAATGGCCACAACTATTACAGGTTGATCCTGGCAAAGAATTTCTTTGTGCAGTATCATTGTTGATGAAGCAACGTAATGTCAAATTCAGACGAGGACATACCTCAATTCATCATGATCAGGCAATCGTTGAACGATTTAATCGAACACTTGCTGAGAGATTATTTGGATACCAGTATGCGAAGGAAATAGTTCAGGCAGATACGAGATCTCGCGAATGGGTTGCAAGATTACCAAGTGTGATAGCTGCGTTAAATAATGAAATTACTCGTGCAACTTCAGTCAAACCCACCGTCGCAATTACAAAGAAACATATACCTGTACAACGACGTGACTTTTCAAAAGAGCCAGTGTTAGGTAATGTGACTGTGAGATATTTATATGAACCCGGTGAACTTGAAGGGGGTAGAAAAAGAGCAACTGATCCTATCTGGAATGTTACAACACATAAAATTTCCAGTGTGGTTAGATCCACAGGTTGACCTGCAATCTATAGACTAGATTCAACTGCTCCTCAACGTGGATTTGTACGCGAACAATTACAAGTCATTCCTGAAGACACACAATTACCACCGCGTTCACTTCTGTAAACTGGCACCCCTATGTCGATTACATTCAAGACGGGTCAGCATCGCATTTTCGCGTGTGTGACGAAGACTATCATTAATTCTATCCACGGTAAACTGTCTTGGATTATTATTCGAATACTGCCACAACATATTACAGTTACATCTTGTACAGTGATTATTCTGTGGTTGTTTCAGTGTCATGATAAATTCAACGTCGAGATCAGTGTTGCGGTTATTTTTTTTTTTTAGATTGTCGATACCCAGTTAATTTTTTCTTGACAACTTCATCATTGACGATGTCAGCGATTATAGCTTATAGCTCGCTAATTTTTTCTTGATGTCGACAAAGTTGTTAGTGATTTCTTTGGTTATTACACAATCCATGATAACCCTGTGTAGTTGAGATATTCTTCTGACTCAAGATACCGCAAAATAAACTAAATTTGACCATTCGATCCGATCATCAATAATCCAAATATTTGTACCAGAAAAAGTTAATCCTTGTGACGAGTGAATCGTTATAGCGTATCCTAACGTCCATGGAGATTTATCCATCGCTAACGCGCTCGTAACAGCACTGACGGGAACTGCGACAATATCATTAAGTACAAGTTTTTGTTTCTCATTCGTTCCTGGAATTTCAACTTCGATATTTTGTTTTCGTGTATCTGCTGGGCGATAACACAATGGTACAGGTGGATTTGAAAACCTTTCTTTGTGTTTAGATAATAATTTATCTTGAAGTGTATCATGAACTATCTTTCTGCTTGCAACTATCAAATCAGCAGGTTTCCAGAAATTCCAGAAATCACTCATCGTAGTTTCTGGAATTACTTCACGCATTATTTCACATTGTTTTCTATCTGGCTGCAACCTGATTAACTTTTAAAATTCTTTCAGAGGTTCATCAATAGCTCTATGATCATCATTTATTTCTTTGTAATAATCTACTGTTATGTATATGTAATTAAATTGCTTGTGTGTTAGTTTTAAAATTCTTTTTTTATTTTATTTTTGTTTCATTACATTTTATTGTAATGATTATTTTCACAGGATTCGAAATTCTTTTTCAATAATTCCGTTTAAGACGTAAAACGTGTTACATGAACAATATTTTTAGTTTACCTTGGTCCGCGGTAGTGTAAGCGCTACGCGAAAACGATTGGCTATTACCAAGGTCATTTCGTTTAGTCTGAATAAACAATGTTTTATTTTAAATTTATTTCAGAGTGATAGTAGATAGGGATTCTTTCTACGTGACGAATTGCATTGTTTTTATTGCGTTGTTCGAATGTTAAGAGACCACGTAATCTATCTTGCGAGAACAGGATAATAATTTGTCGGATATAATAACCCTTTTTGATCACTCGACAGTCAGTTGTATTTTGCAAACCTTGAAGGTCGGATAGGTATTTTATTGTTGAAACCAGATTGTTTTTGAAGTTCATTTGTTTTTGGAAGTTTATAATTTATTCTCTAGAAAACCAAACGAGTGTATTGTTTTATAAATTCTGGGGGAAAGAAATTCAGTGGAAATTTATTTTGGAATTATTTGGAAACATAAACTGTGATTCAATTGAGGAATTGTTGCTATTTGTACATGGACCACATCTGACGTCATCGCCTTCCATATTGGAACGTTGTCGAGATTCAAACCTGGATTCTAATAGAACTATTTAGTGATAGGACTTGTATTTTTGCATTCTTAGGATTAAATTTTGGATTATATTCACAAACTGTAAGTCCTATTTTCCAATTTTTACATTGTTTTCTAGGGAAATAAATTATTTTGTTAAAATATACAAAGCTTGTTGTCTTCACTATTTTCTCTTATTATTATTGTACGAGCCTACACGTAAAACTACAAAAGTGCATAACCATTCGTGTGGAGACTGTCCAACAAAAGGTGGCGGTTGACCATGATCACCACACATTTTTTTTCAGCTGTATTCTTCAATAACAGCCAATCAAGAAACATTTTTAATACTTCCAACGACACCATACAAACTTCATTCCAGATAATAATCTTGGGAATATATTTCTCACCCATCTGCGATGGAGTCCATGCGTCTTCGCACCATCTGAAGAAACTATGATAAGTTTCAGATTTTACCCCTCGTTCGTTCATTTCTCGTGAAAGTCTATGTGTGGGTGTCAAAACAATCATATCAAAATTCCGAAATAATTCAATCGCATGCGTTGTTTTACCAGAACCACTACACCTATTAAGGTAAACAGTCTTATGCCTGGCTACAGGATCATACACAGATGGCGCTGTCGATGCTGGTATTTGATTGTTATTCTTTTAATACTTTTCCGCAATTTCAATGTCGGCAGATTCAGAATAACTAAATATGTTTTTGCGTTTTATTCTCCATGATCCCCATTCACCAGTGCCAAGTAATTCATCTAGCAAATCCAAATATTTTTTGTTTATATACAATTAATCTGTGGCAACTCTAACCGCGGTATCAACAAATCTGTTTATCATCGATAAAAAGTTTATTGAAACGTACGCGAGCATCGAAGATCTTAAATGAGTAAATTGCGGCGACTCTCCATCAGTGTAGTTCACAATTGTACCTAATTTAGTTCCGTTCGATAAATAGACATCATTTCAGTTTATAAACATATTTCCATTGTATCAGCAATTATAAAATCGATTTCGGCATCGTTCATGATCAACCTGGTACATGTTCGTTTATGATTATACACACCACTCTGAGTAAACTTACCAATTATTTTTCTGCCGAGATCTTTTGCAACTTTTTCATTATTTTCCTTGTTGTATCCGGATACAACATTAAGTTTAACAACTTCATCCTCGTCAAGATTAGGAAATTTTTCTCTGACCGCTATCTGCATCAAACTTATGTGGTTGTGGCAACCAAACTTGCTTCTGCGGATGATACGATATTATTGCGCCACTTACTTTCAACGACATTAAAATTTTTACATCAAAATCATATATCGTAACAACACAATAGGAGCCCAGTGTTTTTCCGAGAAATGTCTTCCAAACCACACATAAACAATCGGATGAAGATCTTGTGCAAATTCAAATGAATCCATGCAGGCGAATCCAGTCAGATCAAAATCTGGCAAAGGTCCATTTATCGCAACACTTGTCATCTCTTGTGTTGGATGACCAAATCTTTTAAAGTATTCAGAACACTCTCCGTATCCAAGAAAACTTCCAGGACAACACGCTACCATATCAACTGATATAACGTCATTATAATCGTATTTAGTATTGCATAATCCGCCATATCCGTATTCAACACAGCTTAGCTGTGCATCAACGAGAAATTCTGATCTTGTAGGTTTCCATGAATTTTTCTCCTGAGCAAAGTGAGCAGCAACTGATGGAACGGTAAAACAGTTATTCAGAAATTGTTCGATAACGTTATTGTTGTTCGTGTATTTCAACGCAAGATTTTTCATTTCGTAGAGTGATTCTGCACGATAAATTTCTCCGCTAGGCCTTACAAACTGATTGTAATTTCCATCATCGGAACTTCGAAATAACCACGCGGATACAGGGTCACTCTTACTGATATCATTGATAAAATCAAATATATAATCGCTATAAAATTTAACTGCTCTGTTTCGTGGAAATATCATCACCGCTGATGTCCATGCATGTGCGTTATGATCAAAGATTGTTATCGGAGTTCCATTTTTCGTGTATTTCGGCGCGTATAAAATCACTCCGGTTAATGTCTTCACCTTAATCGGAAATCTTAATTTTTTTTCTAGTTCAGCAACGTTGCTGATAGATGCTCTGGTATCTTTAACTTTTTATGCCCATTGTGTTTATATTTTCACATCGCAAATCCGTTAAACCGTTTCCACTTATCGCATTTGCTAAGTGCTTTGTAACTCGGTCAGCTATACAATTTATCCTTGACAGTTTCATCAGTTTAAGATCATCGATGTTGGGTTTATCATTTAACGCATGTAACGCATTGACAACTGCAGTCACAGGATACACTAGTTCGTAATATGGTTTGTCAATAGCAGTCAATGTTCCTGGTTTGGAATTTTTATTCAACATGACGATGCTACTTCCAAAGGTCACGCGGACAGGGTTATGTTTGTCACGGATAATCCAAACATTATCATCTGTCTGCACAATAAATTTTATCAGAATAATATATCACTGATCATCGAGATAGTTAATGATGTTTCTTGCTCGCGTGTCATTTTGTAGTGTCGATACCATTTACAATTTTAAATGTTGACCACATATGAGCTGCACCATCGTCGCGAAATTCCTTCTTGGCTTTGTTGATACGATCAGCTATATCGTTGTTCATCAGCGCCAAATCTTGCATCAAAAAACAAAATTTTGGTTCCCCGGTGACGAAATCATTGAGTTTGTCAAGATCAAATCCAGCTCTAGAAGGCTTAATTGCGAATAATCTCGTAAATTCCTCCATATTATAATTAAGGCAAATATCTGTTAACTTTAGTTTATATATATATATATATATATATATATATATATATATATATATATATATATATATATACAAGCAAATAATAAATGCAGTTGGTTAATGATAGGATTTACAACTCCTTGTAACAAAGCATGTGTGAATGAATTCTGTGACTATCACATGCAAAGTTTTCGACGTGGAAGTCTAGGACCAAAACTGTGCTTGTGGTGTGGTGTTGGTGTACGAGGTGAAACACGGTTATGTGTGCAATGTGGTGGTAAAAGATACAGAGAGCTGAAATGATATTATGATAAAAAATGTTGAGTCTGCCATAAAATCCGCTGAAGACTATCTCGCCAGATTTTCAAAATAACAATTTAGACAAATAATATTAGTATACAAATGGAGCAAAATGAATTTGTGAAAGATCCCATCATCAAGAATTATGAAGCATCTCGTGATGGTGTAATCAGGAACTGTCGACTAAAAAAAACCAGTCACTAATACTGGTTGTCTCATGTTCAGTGTCGGTGGGAAAAACATTATCACTCACACAGATTCATGTACAAGTGTTTTCATGGCGTGATCAAAGATGGACTTGTGATCAATCATATTGATTCAAATCCGAAAAATAATTCTTTATCAAATTTGCAAGCTATTACACAGAGTCAGAAT
Source organism: Megalonaias nervosa (assembly GCA_016617855.1). Classification (NCBI taxonomy): domain Eukaryota; kingdom Metazoa; phylum Mollusca; class Bivalvia; order Unionida; family Unionidae; genus Megalonaias; species Megalonaias nervosa. Next base: position 26,377 of record JAECUM010014055.1, on the reverse strand, counting down.
TCTGCACAAGGTGGTTCTGGGAAATATATTAAGTTTCCGAAAGTTGTTAAATACGTGAACAAGGAGACTAGCGAAGAAATAATACTTCAATCAATGAATGCAGCTGGAAAATATTTTGATGTTCACGCGCGTTCGGTACAATATGTCGCAGATAATATTACCAAATCGGCGTATTCTAGAAAATTGAAACAGAAAATAACATTTTCATATGTTCCTATAGTATTAGATGAAGAAGGGAGATAACTCCGTCAAGCAACCTGCGGGCAGTTGATGATGAGATATACTTGTGTACAGGTGATTGTAAGATTGTAAAAAAAACTAATTCCTGGTGTAACTCACCTGGCACCCCTGAACCTCAAAACACCAGGGGTTCGCTTAGGAGTGTTTTTACCCCTATCGCGGTTAGCGATCCAATAATTACAATGAGAGAGAAAATTACAATTACAGTGAGAAAGAAAAATATAACAATTACCCAAAAAGATATATATCCGACGTCATTCAACTTGCTCATCAGGTACTCACTTTTGCTATATTTTATTTATTTTTATTCTGATTATAATATATTTATGCAGAAAATTTGTTCAGATTTGAATCAGATTTATTCTGATAGTATTTGATTATATCATGCAGAAACAGATTATAATATTTATTCTGATTCAGATTCGGATTATAATATTAATTCTGATTCAGATTATAATAATTATTCTGACACAGATTCAGATTATATTCTGATTCTGATTCAGATTCAGATTCAGATTATTTATTCTGATTCAGATTCAGATTATAATATTTTATAATATTTATTCGGATTCTGATAATAATATTTATTCTGACACATATTTACTTTTTATTCTGATTCAGATTCTGATTTTAATATTTATTCTGATTCAGATTCTGATAATAATATTTATTCTGACACATTTTATTTATTTTTTATCCAGATTCTGATTCAAATTATAATATTTATTCTGATTATCCAAGCTGGTCAAATATCAATATACTTTGTGTTTGATTAAATACTCGTGCAGTATTTTGGAGCGCAATAAATATATGTCGTGGTGCTGAGACACCTTGTTGTGATGCTATCTGCCATGTGAATAAACCTTAATGTTACTTTGAACACTATCTGTGGTCATTGTCAACCATGATAATGTTGATTTGCTGCCGCTGTCCATAAAAGAAAGTAGCCGTTGTTCTTCGGTTAGTGATGGAGTCATTGTTGGCATCCACAAAGAAAGTTTTGTCAGTATTACTTTTCCATGAAGTGCCGCGGTTGCAGCTGGATCAACTCCTTCAGCGTGCCATATTGCATCATTGTCGGTAGGTTTTCTCACAAGGACGATTGTATGTTTTGCCCCGAAGATAACCTTCCTAACATTTCTACAAAATCCAAAGATATGTGACAGCGGAATTGCATATGAAATTACTTCACTGTCGTTCAACATTAATCGACGTGTTGCGAATCCCAAGCTGAAATTTGCATTCATTGACACAACTGTGTCTCCAGCTGCATTTAGTGTTACGTTTCTGTTTTCTGGATGATCATTTGTATCCTTTGCAAACATCATTGATGGACCAGCTGATCTCGAGTAATCATCGCTGTATCTTGCAAGGCCAAGTGTCGTTGTGGCAACGTCGATGTCACCATGACAGACCTCAATTTCCCGACCATCAGTCATGTATGCGGCACTTTTAAATAACGCCATGATGCCATTATTAACAAAATCAACTTGATCACCTATTCCGTAATCGGTATTATCTAATTTCAAAAGTCTACCTTTGATCTCAGTAAATGCCTCGGCGCGTTGGAAATATCTGCTTGTATCCTGAACTTGCAATTCGATTCTTCCATGTTCATCAGGTACACGTGCGCCGTAAGAATAATACTGATAATCACGTACCGATTCATCCTTGAGAATTGGTGCGTCCATGTCGAATGCAGGATCAGATACACGTTTGAACATCTTTATTATATTTGATATCGTCTAACACGAAGACCACTTCCTGCTATCAGACTAGCAGTTATATTTTTTTCTCTTTCTTTTCCTGATGGCAATGCCATTGTTGCTAGTTCTTGATTCGCAGCTTGATTTACTATTTTACTAACATTTGCAGGCATAGCCAACTCTGCTAATTTTTGATTCGCAGCTTGATTTATTATTTTACTAACATTTGCAGGCATTTTACTGGTTGAGGTCGGACCGCTTGCGGTCTGCGTATCAATCGTGCTAGTCTATCCTTGATTGCCGAGAATGCTTTACCAGCAACATCTCCAACAGTACTAATTCCTTTATCACGAATAACGTCAATAACTTTCATACCTAGTTGTTTTGCAACAGGTATTGCTTTTGGGGCTATTCTTCTAAATAGACCCTGAACAACATCACCAAGTCCATCTCCGTAGAACGCTTTATAGGTTGGTAATCTCGAATTTATCACCCCGTCCATGGTCGGTCCACGTTCAGCATTATGTATAATCATCTTATTTTAGTCATTATATCCAACTGTTTAATCACTGTAGTAATTGTCGGTAATTTCATCGATGAGTTCCCGGTAAACATTAATGTCCATGATACCACCGGTAAATAATCGCTGAAAAATCGATGCTATCTCATTGATGATTTCGGGGAATTATTACCAGCTCGTTTTCCACCGATTAAAATTTTTAGTCTGTCCACGTCGGCAAGGACGTTATCGGGACATGGAGTAATAAGACCACTTCCTTGAGTAGCAATACCACTTCCAGTGACACCGGGGTCAGGTGATGGTTGTCTCCGCTGTCGAGATCTTTGCTTTCTTGGTGATATATCTGGCGTTCCAATATTTTTTTTTTTCATTTCATAAACCCTTTCAACAAAATCATCATATCCTTTTTTATATTTTTGACTAATGTGTTTGATATCCTTATATTCACGAAATACACTAGCAATCCACTCGTTTTCTGGAGTGTTATAAAACTCTGGCTTTAGAAACTGACGCCGCAGCTGATATCCCCTCGCAGCAACCTTAACAGGATCATTCATAACTTCTAAATAACCCTGCTAATTAAAATACCGAGTTTTTATTTCTGGTTTAGACAGATCCCTATAGCTTCTTTAATTTGTTCTGGTAATGCTCTGATAACCTGCTGTGTTGCAGTTGTAGCCTCAGCGGCTTTCTCCAACGCGGGAAGAAGACCTTTAGTAGTCTTTGTAACAGGTTTAAATAATTCTTCTGTGGATTCTGCAAATTCCACCTGAGACTCCTGACACGCTTGTAATTTTTGTTTAACAGAATTGCAGACAGGTAGATATTTCTTGATTGCCTCTAGTCGTTCTCGAGCTAGTTTAACTGAGTGAGCTTCACTGATCATTATTGATATAATAATGATTTAATTAAGCCACACCCAATACTCTTAATCACTGTGGTAATCATAGGCGATTTCATCAATGAAGGATCGATAAACATTAATATCCATGATACCGCCTGTAAATAATCTCTGACAAATATCAGTTGCTTCATTAATGATTTCTGGGGAATTCTTACCAGCTCGTTTTCCGCCAATCAGAATTTCTAATCGTTTAACATCGGCAAGGATGTTGTTGAGGCATGAGGTAATAAGACCACTTCCCCTGGTACCTGTACCAATACCACTTCCAGTGGCGCCGGGTTCAGAATTTGAATCCTGCCATTCTTTTTCCTTACCTGTTGTTTGGATTGTTTGTCGTTGTTGTTGTTGTAACTGTTTAAGATAATTGTTTATTCCATTATCAAATGCAATATATCTTGGATCATTACTTCGGGCCTGATCAACTCCGTGGTGTATGCGAAATATCCATTTGTACCAGGTTTCACGACATACATTATCATCGGCGTACTCGAGTTTTAGAAATTTTTCTCTCTGATCAAAGCTGTGCACAGCAAGCGCAGATAATCTTACCTTTTCAATACTTTTTTATGAAGGAAATATCTCTTTCGGTAAATTTATCATTCACTTCAGTTCTGGCCCTTACTTGTTTTGGTTTTAGTTCTGGTTCGAGTGTATGATCCTTTTGGTCAATACCTTCAAGTATTTTTCGCTTTGGCTGAGCAGCAGCTATTTCACTTGGAAGTTCTCTTAGAATTTTTTTTTTTTTTTTTTTAGTTCTCTTTGCTGTTTTTCCATTTGCTGTAGAAGTTTGCTCTAACGCGGGAAGAAGACGTTTGGTAGCCTCTGTAACCGGTTTAAATAACTGTTCAGTTTGTTCGGCACATTCTTCCTGTGTTTGTTGACGTTCTTGTAATTTTTGCTTGACAATATCACGAACAGGGATATATTTCTTAATTGACCCTAGTCACTGTCGAGCTGATCTAGCTGTATGAGATTCCATTATTGGTATAATAATGATTTAATTAAGTCAAACCCACACAGCAGCAGAGAGGCTGACGACAAAGAATGAGTGAGTGCACAAGTAAACAAAACACGCCATAAAAAACAAAACAGAAAAATCAAAGACGAAGTAACCGAAATAAGCTAACCTGATTGGAAAAGTTTCGGGTCGGTTAGAGATTTCGGTTTTGACGTTATTGACGTTTGGATTTTTATCTCCGTTGGAAACTTTAGTTTTCAGCTTAATCTCTAATTGAAAATTTTGTAGGATCCAGCCTTTAGATAATACATGTGACTAATCTATAGGCATTTTAAAACAAAAGTTGCTTCAGCATAATTATTTGACTTTACTATAACGGAAACATTGCTGCATGTGAACAGAGGAAACCATTTTATCACTGCAGTAATAAAAGTTAAATGCTATGGTGTCACAGTTTATTCAGAAAAACTAATCAATGTTTCTTTTGCAAAATGGTATGAGTGTACTATGTGAATTTAAGGTTGGTTCTTTTAAAAGGTAGGGCACATTAAGCAGAATTTGAAAAACACGGAACTAGATGATGAACCATGGCACACTGTTACACACACACACACACACAAATGCACATTCACCATCTGGACTATTACACTATTTCATTATATTTCATTATAAGACTGTTGGTGAGGGGGAACCAAACCTATTAAATTTGTCAAAAAGTAGGGTGTGAGCTTGTCATCACAAATATCCTTTGTAAATATTTACCAGAACTTTGTTAAAAAAAAAAAAAAAAAAAAAAATATAAAAACGTGGGAAGGGTTTATTATCAAGCATGGATAGTACAACTCCAATACACTGGGGTAGTACAAGTACAATACAGTAGGGTAGTACAATACAGTGGGTAGTATAAGTATGATACTGTGAGGTAGTACTAGTACAAGATAGTGCAGTAGTATGAATACAATAGAGTGGCTAGTACAATGCAGTGGGTAGTACAGGTACAATACAGTGGGGTAGTACAACTCCAATACAGGCAGGTAGTACAAATACAGTACAGTGGGGTTGTAAATATACAATATTGTGCATTAGTGCAAGTACAATACAGTGGGATCATAGTACAAGTACAATACAGTGCAGTGGTACAAGTAAAGTACTCTACAGTGGGGTTGTACAAGAACAATACAGTATGATACTACATGTACAATACATTGGGGTAGTACAACTCCAGTACAGTGGGATAGTACAAGCGCAGTACATTGTAGTAGTAAAAATACAATACAGTGCAGTAGTCCAAGTACAATACATTGGGGTAGTACATGTATGATACTGTGGGGTAGTACAAGTACTATACACTGGGGTATTATGATGTGCAAGTAAAAAGATGCCTTCCCGCAAAAGTTGAGTGATATTGATACAGGTAACCATATGTTGGGGTTATATGGTGTGCATGAGGATGATGTGGATAGATAAGACCATATAGTGGGATAGTATGGTGCACATGTGGTTGATGTGGATCAAGATAACCATATGGTGGGGTTGTATGGTGTACATCGGTGAGGTTGCTACAGATAACAACGTGGTCTGGTTGTATGGTGCATGTGGGTCAGGTTGATACAGAGAACCATACAGTGGGGTAGTATGGTGTACAGGTGGCTGAAGCTGATACAGAGAACCATCTTGTGGGGTGGTATGCATTATTAAGAATGTATTCCTTTAGAAATTGGCTCTAATTGATGCACAAGTCTTAAACGGTCTTGACTGAGCAATGTTGAACAGTTGAATGACCAGATGGCAGGAATGAATGGACTGATTAATTAGTGATTCAATAAAGATTGAATGGTCAGAAACCAATTGCTATCTGTTTTGCATAGTGAAAGAATGCTATTTCCTATTTACATTGTTACAAGTTCTTTTTGTTACAGTTACCTGTTTCGAATCTCAAAACATGTTTACGGTGCACAGGTTAGTGACATTGATACATATAACCACATAGAAGAGTAGAATGGTGTACAGGTGAGTAATGTTGACACAGAAAACCATATATTGGGGTAGTATGGTTCACAGATGAGTGATGTTGATACAGATTACCATATTGTGTAGTAGTATTGTGTACAGGTAAGTGTTGTTGATGCAAATAGCCATATGGTGGGTAGGAATGGTGTGCAGGTGAGTGATATTGATGATAACCATATGGTAGGACAGTTTGATGCACAGGTAAGTGATGTTGATAAAGATAATCATATGCTGTGATAGTATGGTGTACAGATGAGTGGATGTTGATAGAGAAAACTTAAAGGTGGGGTAGAATGGTTCAGAGTTGAGTGATGTTGATACAGATAATTACACGTTTAGTATGGTGCACAGATAAAGATAACCATATGATGGGTTTGTATGGTGGACTGATGAGTAATGATGACAGAAATAATTAACTGGTTGGATAGATTGGTGTAGAAGTGAGTGATGTTGATACTGATGACCATATGGTGGGGCTGTCTGGTGTATAGGTGACTGATATTGATGACCATATGGTGGGGCTGTCTGGTGTATAGGTGAGTGATGTTGATGCTGATGATCATATGGTGGGGCTGTATATTGTATAGGTGAGTGATGTTGATACTGATGACCATATGGTGGGTGGTATGGCATATAGGTGAGTTATGTTGATACTGATGACCATATGATGGAACTGTATGGTGTATAGGTGAGTGATGTTGATACTGATGACCATATGGTGGAGCTGTATGGTGTATTGGTGAGTGATGTTGATACTGATGACTATATGGTGGAATTGTATGGTGTATAGGTGAGTGATGTTAAATTGATGATCATATGGTGGGGCTGTCTGGTGTATAGGTGAGTGATGTTGATACTGATGACTGTATGGTGGGGCTGTATAGTGTATAGGTGAGTGATATTGATGACCATATGGTGGGGCTGTCTGGTGTATAAGTGAGTGATGTTGATACTGATGACCATATGGTGGAGCTGTAAGATGTATAGGTGAGTGATATTGATATTGATGACCATATGGTGGAGCTGTAAGATGTATAGGTGAGTGATGTTGATACTGATGACCATATGGTGGGCTGTACAGTGCATAGATGAGCGATATTGACACAGATAACCACCAAGTGAGGCATTATGGTGTATGATGGTGATGTTAATACTGATGACAATACGGTGGGGCTGTATGGTGTATAGGTGAGTGATGTTGATAGTGATGTCAATATGGTGTGGGTGAATGGTGTAGAAGAGACTGATGTTGATAGAGATAACCAACTGGTGGGAAATTGAAAGCAATGGAGAAGATCTAGTGGTTTTATGTTCTCAGAGTGAGTTGACCAAAAAAATCCTGTCTAAATTTAGTACTTTAAATTTCATATCTAATCTGGATCCATAATCCTCAAAATATAACTAACCGAACATAAATTCCCATTTTCGAACAAAATGGCCAAACTTTATGTCCATGAAAAATACCTGCTATATTGGATTGTTTCAAAATGCAGAAAGACTGATAGAAGTTGATGTAAATCATAATGTGATGATTTGTAATTTTGATAATGAACACTTTACTGAGTGAACTTGCAGCAAAGTGAGAAATGAATCATCCTCTATCAATTAGTACTGGTCTTTCAGAAATTTGTTTAAAAGTCTATGTCTAATAAGCATTTTATTTTCTTATATACTTAGACAACAGGTGCTTTAGAGCAATACTAAATATGAATATTTATTTTATTCTATAATACAGATTGAACTATGGTGTATAAACCTTGGTTAATCACTGCTATTGACTCGGAGATGAAGATTAGGTTTAATGCACCCTCCTGCACATTGTAAGAAGCAACTAATGGAGGCAAGGGGCTAAGTGGTTAGCATGTCAGATGTGAAAGAGTATGGGTTTGAATTTTATCATCATTCCAGCCCAGCTTGGCGGTCATGATGTGTTTTTGGGCAAGGCACTTTACTCAGATTGGCTCTGCACTGCATAACTTACTTGAGTTACTATGCCATAAAGTACCAAAACCAAACCTAACTGAGTCAAGTCATGTCAAGTCAAGCCAAGCCAAGCCAATCCAAACAACTAAGCCAAACCAAACCAAACCAGAACCTCAATCAGATCTTCACTATGTTTTGCCCCATTAATTTTAATTTAGCAAAGTTTGTGTTCTTAATAGAATTTTGCAAAATATTTGACCTGAAGAAGCATATGAGAACTTTTTCTTTCATCTATTATTCATCCTCTCAGTGAAATAATTAATTAAGAAAATGTTAAAAAATAATAGAAAGTAACACTGAATTTAAAGATCTTTTATATCATATAACATTAGCTTCAGCCATGATTTTTTAAGACTTAGATAAAGTAAGGATAAATATTGCAAAGGTCTGTAAAAATTAGTCATTACCAAAAGGAGTTACTGTGTTCTCAAATTTTGCCATCTCTAAGTTTTCATACATCATAAATCAGTAAAAATTTTAATTATTTTTGTCATCTAAATTTTTATGCAATAAACTCTTCTTGTGAAAAAAATATTAAAATTTTAGCTATCAATGAACTTTAAAATTATTACTTTCGCCAATAATTATTTCTACACTTAAACCAATAATAGTGTATGATTAAACCAATAACAGTGTATGAACTGATCATAAACATTTATTGAACCAATAATTAGTGTTTGAATAGATAATAAATAGTGTATGAACCAGTAATTCAACTTTATGAACAGATAATAAACAGTGCATGAAATAAATTACAAACACTGCAGTTGTTGCATATCAAAATCAATGTATTTGGCAGAATTTGTTTTAAATGAGGAAATCTACAGACTTGAGTCTGACACAAAAAGCTCATGTAATTTTATACTGAGGATGCATTTCTATGTCTTCTATATCCACGTCCCATGGTAGCTGGTGATATCCACTGTTTTTGGACCTTGAGCAATACTTCCTTTTAATTACACTAGCAATAATAACTACTGCTACAGCAAGCACAACAACTGCAATTAATATGCTGACAGGACTTTTGCGGATGTTGAATATCTTTCTGGAAGAAAAAATACAAAACAAAGGTAAGCAGTAATTTCAAATATCAAATATTCTTTCCATAGATATTGTTCATAATGTTTCATAATTGTTGATAAAATGGTGTTTTGTTTATGAAAATAAATCTTTCAATTGATTGTTTTAGATGATCAATTAATCAGTTACTCGACTGATTCACCAATCACATATTTGGTCATTGTTATGTATATTTATTTTGCATTGTTTGCTAGCTAGTTTTTTTTAATTTCATTATATGCTGTGGGTAACATAACATTGTATCTAGTAGCTAACCTTATCCAAAATCAGTGACAATTTTGTAAACACATTTTTTTTGTGTGAGGATTATTATCTTAAGCTGAGTTAAGGACATTTTATTTTTTTATAGCTAGACTATGTGATGATTGGCACATGCTTTATTATGATTTTGGAGCTTCTAATATAACTAAGATCCTTCTAGAACAATGTACTTTTGACTCTTATCCTGGGTCTCTTTTTACGTCTTAGTTTAAAATGTACCGTAAAGCTTGTTTATTTGAAAATTAGTCATTTTTACTTTAAGATCTTGACAGAATCATTTGTATTACATTTGTGTCCAGTAATTCATTTGGGCTGAAATTTTATTTATTGAAGTTATTTAATTCAAATGATTCTTCTCTGGAAATACAAAGTGTTCAAAAATGACATTCTTGGAAATAGATACATGTACTAGAATTTATTATGAAATTTCAAATAAGGATATATTCTTGGAATGTATTATTGTGATCCAACACATTATCACTACACAGGCCACCACAGACACATCAACACTTCCAATGTTGGAGTTAATTTGGATTTCCATTAAAGTTTATTCAGAACTTTACTCATTAGGACTTGTGTCTGTAATTCTAGGATTATTTGGTATTTAATTCGCAATATCAGAATTTTTTTTTTACACTTTCACTTATATTCTAGGGAAATAAATTTGTTGAATTTTAAAAAGTTGATTGCTTCTCACTCGTTTCTATTATTTTATACCACAGAATCATAATAGTCATTTATATACTTACCAATAGAGATTTGTTCATTTTTTGATAAACTGGCATAAGAGTGCCTTTAAAACTGAGCAAATTAATTTAAATTTGTTTCATATGTCCTATTTTGGTTTTTCAAGGGAATGAAAATTTTAAATAATGACAATATTAATAATAAAAATAGTGTTTATTTGTAATACAGGCCACTGTCCCAAGATACATATCCATACATCATGCAGTATAAAAAGATATTTTAGTGTGTAGCAAAAGAACATCATATCTATTGGAAGTGATATTCATAAAAGTAATCATTATTGCAGTTTTTAAATTGGGTGAGATACAAGTATATATTACACAGCAATCACACAAACTAATTTAATGAGAACCGCTCCGGTGGCCTTGTGGTTAGAGCGTCCGCCTCGGATGTGGGAGGTCGTGGGTTCGATCCCCGGTCGAGTCATACCAAAGACTTACAAAAATGGTACTAACAGCTGCCTCGCTTGGCGCTCAGCATTAAGAGCTCAGTGTTAGGACTGGTTGGCCTGGTGTCAGGATAATGTGACTGGGTGGGACATCATGCTACATGTCTGTGGCATGATGCCCCAGTGCTAGACATCACTATAAACTGCCACACTGCAGACATCGTAGCAATATGACTGAAAAATTGTTAAAGCTACGTTAAAAATCATAATCACATCACATCACATCAATTTAAAGAGAACCCTAAAACCTTCATGGAGCAAGTTTTGTGATATTGATCTAGAGTCCAATATAGCAGGAGTTGATGATAAAATGGTTTCTCTAGTCTTTAAGGCTTTTACTGTAAGCTGTGCTAAATTGGTCATCAGACTTTTACCTGTATCATTTTGTATAAAAGTCCTAAAATATTTTCTTTGCATTTTTCCATATAGGAAACAAGCTGTAATAAAATGTGATTAATTTTCGATATTAATGTTACAAATTTGACATAATCTTTCCTCATAACAAATACTTTTATATCTTCCCATGTTACCTCTGATTGGCAAGTTCCCCATTCTAAGCATAGTGATTATATAATAAAAATCACTATCTCCTAACAATTCTAGATATCTTTGACTACTGAATTCTACTCTCAATGACCTATAGAAATGCAGTCTTTCCATTGACCTAATCTCATCCTGCAGTGTTTTCCTAAAAATATCTTCACATCTCTGGCTGAACAATCTAATAAATGTATTTTCATCATTTATGCCCTGAGTACACCAAACATTGCCAAATCCAAATGTAAATAGAAGCTTTTTAACATTGTTAGCCCAGCAATCACAATTTTCCCCCATCTTTACTGTAAATTGTAACATTGTTTAGGATATGTGTCTTGGCATTTTAGGAATTCTTAGCCAGTATTTCAAAATATGATTATATCTTATACACTGCATACTAATTCTTCCTAATTCATTATATACAAATGCATTTGGAGTAGACTTAGATATACTAAGAACATATTTACAAAATGACAAATGAGCTTTTTCAATATCATTGGCATCGTAAAACCGCCAAACGTCAGCCCCCTGATGTTAATGATGGGAACTATCTTAAGAGTCAGACAGATGAAGCAATCCAGGTACAGGTAATCTGCCAAATTTTGAAAGACTTTGCTTCAATATATGCATAGCCTTTAGCGCCTGCAAGGATAGAGTTTTCTGGCACATATACCAAGAGTTTTTGAAGAAAATATGCATCTAAATACCTATAATATGATTCAGTCTTTACCTCTGTATGGCCGTGGTACCACTTTTGGTAACTTCTGAGAAAGCAACCTCTTCGAAATACAACTACTCGTTTTTTCCATATTCACTTTTAATTTCCACTTTAGGCAATATGTATGCAACCTATTGAGCATATTTTGCAACTGTTGAGCAGTGTCAGCAAAGACAAATCATCTGCATATAACAGTCAAAATAGTTCTAAGGTTTCTACCAACACTCCCCTGTTTCCTTCAGCTAAAAAGTGTTTAAAATCATTCATGAATAATGAAAAGAGTAAAGGCAGTAAAACACAACCTTGGCACAAACCCAAAGAGCAATTAAACACATAAATAATAAGATTGTTGGTCTTAACACATGCTTTTACAGCATTATAAATTGCCCTAATGATTATTAACATTGTTCCATTAATATTTTCACTAACTAGCTTTTGGTACAATAGGTGTATCTTTATCCTATCAAAGGCTTTTTTTTATTGTCAATAAATACTGCATAGAATCTACCCGTACATTTTCTTAAATATTTACAAATTGATGTACATAATATAAATATATTATCTGCTGTAGAATTACCTGCTCAAAATCTGGCTTGCTCTTCTCCCAGTAAATCGTTTTCATCCACCCATTCATTTATCCTATTATTTAAAACTGATGTAAACACTTTGCTTAATAAAGGTAGTAGACCAATGCCTCTGTAATTGGAGGGTTCATTTGCATCCCCTTTCTTCAAAATTGGTATGATGATAGCTGTTGACCAATATTCTGGATAATACCCAACATTAAATAGTTTCTTAAATAATATTGTTCATATTGTGCAATTATGTTGCCCATACATATAAAGAAATCGCTGGATAAAGCATCTATTCCTCCAGCTTTGTCATGTTTCAGTTTACTCAGTGCTAGGTGTACCTCCTCTTCAGTGATTGTTTTATCTAAAGTCTCATGAGTTAGCTGAATGTTTTCATTTTCATGTATCAGGTCAACAGAACTGGAAAAATTAAATAATTCTGAAAATATTCATACCAAGTTGCAGACGTGATACTGCTTTGCATACCAGTACTTGAGTTCTTTACAAGGCAACAAAAGTTGTGTATTTTTATGTATAATGCAGATAAAATGCTACCTTTTTGTCTTAATTCATGTTGCTTTTGCTTGCTTCTTGTAAGAGATTTCTACATATTTCTATAGAATTTATAATCTTAAAGTGATTCACTTGAGCCTTTTAATCTGAAATGTCTTGGAAATTTTAAGGCTTTGATCTTGGTAGTTACGCAATTTGAAATAATGCTTCCACATATAACATGCAGATAACTAGAATTCGAACAGACCCAGATTTGCTTTAGCATAAAATGCCAATAGATAGGGTCTACATTTATCCATTTATAAAAAGCAAACAACAGAAATCAGAATAGATCCAGATCTGCTGTAGTGCAATTTAGTGCTGGTAAATCATGGTCAACTCAGTCTGATTTAGGTATAAGCATCTTTGTCCTGATCTGCTTATGCATTTTGCAATGGCAGCCATTTGCACTATTTCCAACTGGGTGCACATGTGCATGCACACATGCACTTACACACACAGATGACTCCTTTACTTCCAGGAGATGGATTATTTGACAAATTTTACACTGCTGCTATAAGCATCCCCAATGAAATGTAATAAGCACAATGCATAGTTTGACAAAATACAACAGACCCAAACCATTACAAAGAGGTTACTGTGACTTACATTGGATCTCTCAGTAGAATGAACTCTGAGAAGAATGCAGGTTTAAAGGGTGAAAATGACAGAGAAATTAACTTAAAGCTTAACAATGAAATTTATACAAAATCTAAATATGCGCATAACAGTCTCCATCTGCCCTAAGTTGTGGGCCAAAAAAACTCGGTTATCAGGAACTCAAGAAAATTCATACATTGATTTTCTTGATGTTATCTATCAAGCTAGTATCTGGAATACAGCTTCCCTCAGTCACATCTCTTCAATTCATGTTATATATATATATATATATATATATATATATATATATATATATATATATATATATATATATACACACACACACACCCCCACACACAGACAGATTCTTCAAAGCAGACCTCTCAGTAGACTGGAATCCCCTCAAGTGTCTTTTAGTCACTAATACTAAGTTTTCTTTCTTTCATACAGTATCTTCTCATTTTCCCTTGTAAATCAAACCCCACATCTCTGAATACCAGAACAAATTTCAGTCTCAAATTGCAATTTAACCCATAAAACCAGAACTCAAAACTTCCAAGTGTATTTTATATGCTAAATTTCTGATACACTGAAACAAATTAGCTAGCAAGTACTCATATAGTAAGCTTATCTGTGAGACAAAGACCCAGAAAATGTCCCCAGATGAAGTTTAAGTGATACTTGACACATGTGCCAACACAGACTGACAACAGGCTATTTTGAAGTCTTTGCACCATAAAAAAGAGCCCGCTTTTAAGGTGCATTGTTAAAAGCTAAATGCTTGTGGGCAAGCCATTTAGGAAAGATCATGTTTGTCTGCCAAGTATCTATTTGTTATTGATGCTGTTCATTTGCATCCATGACCAATGGATCTTTTTTTAACATTTGTAAAAAATTAAATATCAAAACTTTATTAACCAAGCATGTAGTCTTACTTTTCATGCTTTGTTGTCAGTTGAAGACAACAGTATTCTAAAAGTCAGATTCATCCAATTGGCTCTTGAACTGTTTACATTATGAATTATATAGAGTATTTAAACATCATGGAGTATCGTTCATAACTCTAATGGACTTAGAGTAAAGTCATTAAAGTATCTCATTCCTCAGAAGTTTGATGAGGACTGTATTTTTATGTGGAACAGCTTTATTTATTTATGTGACAGGATTTGATTTGACAGGATCAGATCTTCAGGAGGTCAAGGAGAAACTATACAAGAAAGAAGCATGCCAAATACAATGCAGTGAGTCAGACATATTTTTTAGATCAACAAATCTAAATAATATAATTACAGTATATTAAGAGACCACTTCCTTGCTAACTTAATGTGGTTTCTCAAGACAGGTTACCTCTCATTACAGCTTAAACAAATGTAAAACAGTTGATTTTATCCATGAAAAAGTCAGTCTTTCACCACAGGTAGTCTTCCAAAACAGTGATCTTACAAGAATGGTTTAACAGCACATACTTTTGTTGATGTTTCTGTGTTTGTAAAGGATTGCTTTAATCACATTGTTGCAAGCCATAAGAGACAATCCAATGAGTTCACATAAAAACACAATATGTATCCAGCAAAACAATGTGACAATCTCCGTTACACATAAATGAAAGTGCCAGTTTTATTGATCATGTTTGGGAGAAGGACATTGTCTCATTTAAACTCCGAATGATCATTTTGGGTCACAATGCCAAATGGACAGAAAATTTTACCCACATTTGCAGTGATTGGTTAAGCAGGTTTATACATATTCCATGAGAAATGAGCAATTGGTTATGCAGGTTTATACATATTCCATGAGAAATGAGCAAATCTCAATACTGGCAGCCACAGGTGATAAACGGGCAAAGCAGATTGTCTCCCTTTGTTTCATGCAATTGAAAACTCAGTCACCTGCAAGCAGCTTGTAACAATATACATGTAGTTCCTTTGACACATTGGAATAACAGATTTGCCACAATGTAAATAATTTATTGTGTATTGTTTTCTGCTTATTTTTCTGACATATTAGTACTAGATTATGTAAATTTGGTTACATTGTAACAAAAACTATGAAAATCCAATCTTTTGTTTATGTTATTCTGTTTGCTGTGAAAAAGGGATCCATCATTCTCACACAAGTTTGTTCAGTTTACTGACTTGCCACATTGTGCTTCATCATGCTTGTTACACACACACACACACACAGATATATATATATATATATATATATATATATATATATATATATATATCTTCAAATGTGAATGTTATGCTTGCCTCAATAACAATAATTTGGCACTGCATGAAAAGTGATGAACCATGCTACATTCACCAAACTTACTTTTCATTTGCTATTATGATATTTTTGTTCGGAAGATTTCCACTTTGGCCGTCTGTGTCTTCATCATTTTCTCCAGTTAGATCCTGTTTACCAGCAGATTTAGCAACCAACTCTTCACCTGACTGAAATATACCATCTGGTTCCATTTTACCAGTCTGATTACCAGCACCATTTACCAGCAAGTCTTTGCCATCTAGATTTACTGGTACAATTGTTAGTGGGTCACCAGTACTAAATATTTTATCATGCATATTTCCTTTATCAAGCAATTTACCAGTTTTTTCCTTTTTATCCTCTTTATTGGACAAGCTAGCATCAGAACCAACTTTGAACAGCAGATTACCATTTATACGTTCATGCATTGAGGCCTGTGACAAGTCTACTTTGTCCGTTGATACATTTGCAGTTGAAAAATGATTTCCACCATCTTTGTTAGTTTCATTCTGTGATTTATTAAATTTGCCTTCCTTAGCAACTGAGTTAACAGAATTTGTATCCACATTACCAATAATATGAACATCTGGGTCAGCAGATTGATGGTAATGGTCACCATCCATTAATTTAAACCCATTTCTATCATCAATGATCAGGCCTACAGTTTTTTCCTCAACCAGATAATCAGGATCATGAATATCACCTTGCAGTTGAATAGTTTTGTTCTTATTGTACTTACTGATGATTTCTCTACCATTTAAAGTTTCCTGACCAAGAGGTTTAATTTTAACATTAGAATCATCTTCATCAATTGGAGTTCTGCTCGAGTCCTCATTAACATGAAATAATTTGTTTGTTTTGTTCTGTTTGGGAGTCACTGCAACTGATGAATATTTAGTTTCACGTAAGCTGCCCTCCATATTCTCTTTCTCATGCAGTTTACCACTTTTAGAATCTTTTCCTGCAAAAGCTACTGCATGGACAGTTCCATCATTTGATTGAACACGTTTACTGCTATATATCTTCAAGTTAACAGGTGTTGTCTTCTGAGTAAATGTTTTATCCTTTTCATCACTTGATTCTTTATCTTTCTTTCTGTTTTCCTCTGTAATCTCCTTTGTAATTTTAATATCTTCATCCAGCCACTGGACAGTTTTACTTTTATTGCCAAGCAGTGTGACATCAGGCTTTTGTCTTTCAAGGAGTTTGCCATCTGTGTATTCATTATTTTTAGCATTGTTTTGCATAGCAGTATCCACATCAACAACTGGTATCTTATTAGTCACCTTAACAATTTCTTGTGCACTTTCATGTGTTATGACAGTTGTGTTAGCTGTGTGATCACCGTGAAGTTTAGCATCATGAACCATAGATCTGCTTTTCCTGTCTGTGTATGTGTCTTTCTTCTCACTATTCTCCCTTCTGTGTTGCTCATCAATTCCATGTTGCTTTTTAAAATGTGAACCAGTCCTTGAAATGTCAGTTCTCTTAAAACTGCCAGGACTGAAAGGAAATAATTTCACACATCTTATGTTTTTGCAATTGATCTTCTAAATTAAAAAGCAGTATAAAATATCTACAACTTCAAATATTCACTGTGGGACAAAATGTTTGGTTACAAGTTTTAAAAAAAGATAGTTTTGAGTTTTCTGAGGTCGCAGACAAGAGATTTTGTATTAACCCAAGACTGAGTGAGTCATTTAGTAATGCCAAGTCTTAAGATGATTATCGTTATTCAAGTTTTATGGTATTTCTCTATATAGTATTTCTCATATACTTAGCCCAGGTGGTACACCTTATTGAATATTTTATGAAGAGGATTGATATCTTTAATTATTATCATAAAGGGCTGACACTTTGTTAAAGCATGCTGTAAGGTGCAATAATGGAAGATGATGGTAACAAGTTTACTCTAGTAACACTAGGTTTTGTGTTTGTAAAACACGTATCTCCACTGCAGACAAAATGTTCTAAATTTATCAGCGTGACGAAGTATGCAAAAATCATTTACCATATGTACTTGCTTAAAAGACAAGGCCAACTGCAAACTGCTAAGACCTAGATCAACAGTCACATAATGCGTGAGCAGATCAGGGTCTGTGCAGTTTGTTAGGAGTAATCAGTAGAACAAACAGCATAGACCCTGATCTGCAGGAGCATTATGCCACAGCAGAATGGGATTTTTGTTGTTTGCAGTTTATAAGCGAGTATAGATGGTAAATGGCACAAATATCCAACCATGCCATCTATCTTTGCACATAGACAAGCAAACCAAACACATTTGCCCAGTTAAAGTGGTTTGTTAACACACTTCATGGGATGGATAGATGGAAATACAATGGATAAACAGGAACAGATAAAAATATCCCTGTTGCAAGAAGCTGGGGCATAAAAATGAAATCTTGTATTTATGATGTAATGTAATTTTTGTCTTTCACATTCTAAAATGCATTGAACATTTATAGCTGCTTAACAGAGCTGAAATGGCTGCATTAATTACCTATTATCACAAAGACAAATAATAGGTTGATGTACATATATACATAACTAAACAGACGACCTTACTCAGTTAAAATTTACAGCTCAGGCAAAAGTCACACATGTAGATTTTCTCTGAAGTGGGTTTTGTGCAAATAATGCTTTTGCAAGAATAACTATTTAAAGTCTAAAAAGTTTTAAAGTATTTTTAAATAACTCTAAAGTTGCTGTAATAGCCTGCAAATCAAATAAGATCATCTACACAAGAATACAAATGTACCTGCCAGATATAATAAGCCTACCTAATTCTTTGCTTAACTGGTAATAATATTTGTATCAGAAAAAGTCCAACAAGTTAATAAAATTTGTAAAATAAGGAAACACTGCTACAGTGGTCTGAAAATCCAATTAGGACATGTACTTATGACAGTGATAATGTATGTAACGGCTCAATAGTTTTTGTGTCATCATGTTAAAATGGAATGGGACAACATGTAGATGATGTACAGAGAGACTGCATCAAGACAATATACCCTCTTCTGTTATCACAGGGGGGGCATTTCAAGTGATTTGATTCTCTGTGGTTATAATTATTTTTGGTCTGCTTTTTTAAAATTTGTGTATTTCAGCCTCAACCACCCGAAAAGAAAAACATATAGGGGTTTAATTAGCTATCAATTTGCATGATGTTTTCCCCATTTAGGCATTTAATACTTCCCATTTTCCATTTCTATCTCTCTGTGTGTGTGCATGTGTGTGTGTGTGTGCTTTAAAAATGAGGATTTATAGGCAAACTTACCTTTGCTGGTGGTCTGGATTATTAGCTTTAATAATCACACAAAGCAAAGCAAAAGCAAGTAATATGTATTTCTTGGTCATTTTCAGATGTGATTATTAATTATTCCTAGGTAATATCATGAATTGCTCATTCACAGAGGGTAGGGTCTATTTATAAACTAAACCCATACAGATAGAACTTTGCTCTGTGTGATGGGTAAATTACTCAGTACCCTTGAGATAACATGTATGTACTTTAATCTATACTGATACTTGATGTCCATGCATGCATTTATCATTATACTGGTAGTATACCTGATGGAAACATACTGACCCTCACAGGTATGTCTTGATGATAATGATGTTGATGGTGGTTTGTGATGACATAAGTTGATTGGGCAAGCAGTTGATTGTTTTTTTTGTGTTAAAAACTGATTAGGTATATGTTATGTTGATATAACTGTGACAGGCACACTACCATATCACTAAATGGAGATAGTATATTTATCCTTAATAATAAGATGCATTTATCTACTAGAGGAGGAATAATGGTACTATTTATATGGAAAAATGGGAACCAGTCAAAAAATGAGGGAAGATAAAATAGAATATACCGGTACATGAGTTTGGAGGACCATCGCTGGCTGATAATGAAAAATAATATGTTAGTCAAAAGACACTTTGAGAGCTTCTCCAATTTGTAACTGAAAAAAAAAATACAGACAATATTTTATTGATGGAACTTCAGTCCTTTTACAGCCTCAGGAACACTCTTTACTGAAATTAGCACCCGATTCTTCAGGTGTAGAATTGAAGACACATTTCAAGCACATGTAGATCAAGAAAATGCCATAGGACATATGGCTTTCTCTACAAAGAAGCTTGCATCAGGGATAGGTCTATACTGAGAACTTTAAGTTGGATCATGAGCACTCAGAAATTTAAAGTTATTGACTTTTCAATGTTTTTGTGTTTCCATAGGTTTACTATGGGAAATGAATTAGTACCATTAGTCTCACAGAGAACATTACCATCTAACAGTGGTTCCACATACAGTATGCATTGTTGTCAACAATTTGATGTTTCCAAGCTTTATTTTCAAACATTATGCTTCAGATTTTATCACTTTCGTCTCTAACACCATGCTTATGCTGATGACCCTTTATAATATTTTCTCACCAATTTCATTCAGTGAATGTCTTGGAACTTCATATTTTATATTTTAAATGGCTTATGCCTACCTTAATTTAGTTTTAAATTCTTTGTTGGACAAACAATAAATATTTCACTGACCAAGCTTAATTTAGAGGTGGCTATATCTAGTTTACACATTGTTTCTTTGTCATGCAATGAGGGTGCATCTGACAAGGTTTGTTTGGTCATTATGTTTTCACCAAGTGTTTAGACACTCTATGACCACAAGACTGAAACAAAAGCTTATCTCCTAGACTTTAAAAACCATGTAACAGATAATCGCCCCAGGCTATAGTATACACTGTATGCATTATAGCAGTTTTTCTAACCACCCAGGCTATAGTACATACTGTATGCATTATATCAGTTCTAATTCTAACCACCCAGGCTATAGTACATACTGTATGAATTATATCAGTTCTAATTCTAACCACCCAGGCTATAGTACATACTGTATGCATTATATCAGTTCTAATTCTAACCACCCAGGCTATAGTACATACTGTATGCATTATATCAGTTCTAATTCTAACCACCCAGGCTATAGTACATACTGTATGAATTATATCAGTTCTAATTCTAAACACCCAGGCTATAGTACATACTGTATGCATTATATCAGTTCTAATTCTAACCACCCAGGCTATAGTACATACTGTATGAATTATATCAGTTCTAATTCTAACCACCCAGGCTATAATACATACTGTATGAATTATATCAGTTCTAATTCTAACCACCCAGGCTATAGTACATACTGTATGCATTATATCAGTTCTTCTAACCACCCAGGCTATAGTATATACTGTATGCATTATATCAGTTCTAATTCTAACGACCCAGATTTTAACTATATTCTGTCATCGTTAGCATTTTATCCCTTCACAGCAAAATATGTAAAGCCTAAGTGCAAATTAAAAAAAAAAAAGGCAATGTTTACCGAAAACAACTAAATATTATCCTCCTGGAGTTATTTATTAAAATTTCACAATCAGACTGTAGTGGAAATGCTTGTCAGTTAGGTGTTACATACTTTTGAGGTAGTAAATCAGCTTGTTGCCAGTTTGTACTTAATTTTAAAAACAATAGAGTGGAATAAAATAATGTTGTTGGGTAAAATTCTACAGTAAAGTTTTATGAAAAATTAAATGAATTTTATAACTAATTATTTGAGAGGAAACAAGTCAATCACTGAAGGATAATACTAACACTAAAGCATCAGCAAATCCAGAACCAAACATTTTACATTTTCCAGTATATTTAATAATTAGGTATATCATTGTTTTATTTTTTTGTTGCAATTTGTTATAGCTCCTATGAATGTTTGTATGTTAATGTTCACAACTATTTGGCTGCCATGTAAATTTTCAGGAATAAATGTCTGACAAGAGCCATTAGAATTTCTGGATCCCTGGTATCTGATATATATATTTTGGTTCTCTATGTGACAGGTCTGATAAATCACTTCTTTGATTTCTGTTATACAACTTTGTTGGGCTGATGGCATCACATAATAGACCTGTAGTTTTTAAATTATTTCTTCTGTTGTTCTTCTATTTTTTGTCTCTTGTTTGTAGATTTCTGCCTGCCATTCAAACATATAGGAGTCATTAATTTTTCTTGGCTTTTGTGCTTCATGCTTGTTTTGTGGATATAATATATAAATAAGAGATGGACAGGTAGTGAAATTTTGCCAGGTACCTGGCAGATAACTGGCTAGGTTAGATTTTACTGGATTGTTTTCTACATTCCCATTTCGTCTGGTTTTGACGCCACCCTCTCTCGCCCCCATACTTGTCAACCATAAAACTCTTTTCTTTAAAAAAATATAATTTTTATTTGATTACTGCTAGGGTGATGTTTGAGAACAATTTGCAATGGAATAACCATGTCGGTCATATCTCATAAAGTCAATTTGTATCTGTGGGTATTAAGCATGACATGGTCATATCATCAACCAGACATAGATTAATATATTACGTTAGTGTTACGTATATCTATATTTTCTGTAACTTCTGGTATATGATTTTATTTAATTTTCATAATTTTTATTCACGGTCGTAAACTATGAAGAATATTTTTTGTTATAAATTGTGTGCATAATTTGGCTTTGTTAAAAATGCAAATTACATACGATCTAAAAAGAGATGTTTAAGTATGTGTTGACAATTAGTAATAATAATCATAATAATAAGACTTAAAATGGCACCTATGGCATGGTTTCTCGGTGACTGTTGGGATATAGAAGTTTCAAGAAGAATTCTGTGGATTCCCATTGGTTGCGCGAGGTCATGTAAATATACATAGTTTCTTGTAAATCAAAAATGTATGTTGTCACGAGGGGTCTATTGCGAACTACAGTCACAATATACAGTGTATATAAGGAGAAAATTAAGCATTCAGTTTCATTCCGATTCTGGAGTCATTCACACTTTGTGTGTTCCTGATATAAGTCTGAAGATGTGTTTTATGTTGTACTGATATTTTTCGAGAGGAAAAACATTTGTTTGGACTGTTCATTGGTGACAGAAAGCGCTTATTATTTTGGACAATAATATTATTCCAGAACTGTTATAAATTATTCAAAATAATTCTGGACAATGCCATCTTGACTATGTCATGGTTTTTGGAGGACCAGTACATTTCTGGTGTTGAAAATTATAAGGGACTTTTCATTCATTTAGGACATTCATAGACCTCTATTACGACTAATTTGGATTCACTTCATTATACTGTTCCTCTCACATTTTTCATTTATCACTTTAATAATTAAATTGTTTCTTAAGTTTTGCAAACCTTGTTGGTTTTGCTTCTGTTCAGCAGCAGGAAGGGTGAACCCTACAACTTTGTAGAGACCTTATTTTTGAAATTTTAGGGTTCCTACGAAGGCTGAAAAAAAAAAGTTTTTGCCTTAACAGTAAAAACTTCTCTAATTGACCAGATTTTTTCACGTGCTGGTCACTACGCGTACGTCGTTCACCCTTCCTGCTGCTATAAATTAAACAGCCATTATAGATATTATCAATAATGAATATTGAAGAACCACACTCAGCTAAATTAGCTCGAGAGCGACTAGAGGCAATTAAAAAATATCTACCTGTTCGTGATTCTGTTAAGCAACAACTACAATCGCGTCAGGAGTATAAAATGGAATTTGCAGAAGGTGCAGAACGATTATTTAAACCTATCACTGAGACTACTAAAGGTATTCTACCTGTGTTAGAGAAAACCGCTGAAGCAACTGGAAAAATAGCAAGAAGAACAAAAAAGACAGAAGAAATTTTACGTGAACTTCCAGCCGAAATAGCTGCTGCGATGCCAGTCCCGGAAATACCTGAAGATGAAGATCAACCTGAATGTGCTGAAGCAGAAGGTGCTGAAATAGGTGATATAAAGGAACGTCTACCAGAACAAGAAGAAAGAATAAACATAAATGACAAATTTATCGAAGGTGCTATTGATTATATTAAAAATATTAAAAGTTCAGGAAATTTAGCTATGCTTGCTGTGCAAAGTTTCAATGATCGAAAACGGTATTTAAAATCTGAATATGCTGATAAACCTATAAGTCGCGATAATTGGTACAAATGGCTATTTAGCATACACCATGACGTTGATCAGGCTAGAAATAGTGATTCAAAATATATTGAGTATATTCATGCAATAGATAGTTATATTACCTTCATGCAATTACCGCCAGAACAACAACAACAAATACTAAAACAACAACAACAACAACAATATCAACAACAACAAAAAGAACCACCAAAACAAAAAGAACCACCAAAACAAAAAGATCCAAAACCATTTGAGCAATCACTTCGTGATTATCCAGAATCACCACCGAAATCAAGTAAAAAGAAAAAATCGAAATCAAGTAAAGAGAAAGAAGAAGAATTTCAAGACGCTCCCGAAGCAACTGGAAGTGGTCTAGGAAGTGGTCTTATTACTTGTCCCAATAACGTTCTTGCTGATGTTGATCGACTAGAAATTCTCATTGGAGGAAAACGAGCTGGTAATAATTTCTCCAGAAATCATTAATGAAGCATCTGATATTTGCAAACGATTATTTACAGGCGGTATCATGGATATTAATGTATATCGGTCTCTCATTAATGAAATCGCCGATGATTATCATAGTGATTAGATACAATTAGTGATAAAATCACTTAATAATAAGATGATCATACACAATACTCGTGGACCTACCATGGTCAGGGTAAGAAACTCTCGATTACCAGTATACAAAACGACCTACGGAGATGGACTAGGTGATGTTGTTCAGGGTCTGTTTAGAAGAATAGCCCCAAAAGTAATACCGATTGCAAAGCAACTAGGAATGAAAGCTATTGATGTTGTTCGTGAAAAAGGTATAGGCGCTGTTGGTAATCTTGCTAGCAAAGCATTCTCAGCAATCAAAGATAGACTATCACGATTAATACGCAGACCACAAGCGGCCCGACCTCAACCTGTGAAATTGGCTAGCACTGAAGTGATGCCCGCAAGTGTAAGTAAAATAATAAATCAAGCCGCTAATCAAAAACTAGCGGAGTTGGCTGATGCCCCGATGTCAGACAAAGAAAAAAATATAACCGCTTGTCTGAAAGCAGGAAGTGGTCTCACTTCCCGAAGTGGTCTTCGTGTTAGACGAAGACGATAATAATAAGATGTTCAAGCGTATATCTGACCCCGCGTTTGACATGGACGCACCAGTTCTCAAAGATGAGTCTGTGCGCGATTATCAGTATTATTCTTATGACGCACGACTGCCAGATCAGCGTGGACGAATTGAATTACAAGTTCAGGATACAAGTAGATATTTCTTAC
This sequence comes from Megalonaias nervosa, assembly GCA_016617855.1. Taxonomy (NCBI): domain Eukaryota; kingdom Metazoa; phylum Mollusca; class Bivalvia; order Unionida; family Unionidae; genus Megalonaias; species Megalonaias nervosa. The sequence goes on along the minus strand of JAECUM010014055.1, from coordinate 1,012 downwards.
CCGCTGAAGCATTTATTGAAGTAGAAGGTGAAATTTTAAATAACGCTAATCCTGCAGCACCAGTAGAATACGCTGCTGATGTTAGTGTTGGTTTTGTTAATAATGGTATTATGGCGTTGTTTGATAGCGCTACATACATGATTGACGGAAAAAATATTGAATCAATTCAGAAAGACGTCGACGTTGCCACGACAATACTAGGCCTTGCAAGATACAGCGACGATTACTCAAGATCAGCTGGTCCATCAATGATGTTTGCGAAAGATACTTCTAATTCTCCAGAGTACCAACAATATGAAATAAGACGACCAAGAAATTTTGCTAGAAACGCCGATGCGGATGTACAAATAATGATTACTAATGTAGATGAAGAATTTAACTTAGGATTTAGATCACGTCGAGCAATGTTGCGTGGTGGAAGAAGAGTATTTTCATGTGCAATTCCACTGTCACATATCTTTGGATTCTGTAGAAATGTTAGAAAAGTCATTTTCGGAACCAAACACACAGTTGTACTAGTACGAAAAGGCACAGACGATGATGCAATCTGGCGACTCCCCGGTACTGATCCTGGTATAGTAGTACTAACAAAACTTTCCCTGTGGATGCCAGTGATGACTCCGTCAATATCTGAAGAAGACCGGTTGTTATCTTTTATGAGTCAAAGCGGTAAATCAACTTTGTCATGGTTGACTATGACCACAGATGCTGTAGATAGCGCTATTAATGGTTTATTCACATGGCAAATAGCTTCTCAGCAAGGTGTTTCTGCACCAAGACATATATTTATTGCGTTTCAAAATACTGCACGAATAAACAGTCAAAATCTTAGTATTATGATATTTGACAATCTTGGTGTTTCTGAGGTTTCATTAAGGATAAATGGACACCAAGAACCATCCGAGGATATTTTGTTAAATTTCGATCAAAATCATGTAGCACGTGCATATCATCGTCTTATGTCGTTCATGGGACGTGATCAAAACATTGATACTGGTTTACAAATATCGCG